>SDEE01000267.1:7322-61401 GCA_004126415.1 Candolleomyces aberdarensis
ARYAARGWSTWRMAACAGCTCNTTGNAGCAMTAGTTCCGTCWACGCGNNCAGTCNCAGTCGAGAGCGTCGTAGTGAANCTCACAGTTCGTGGTTGAATTCTATTAACATTGCGGCTGTTATGACNCGTGATGCCTTGNAGCAACAATGGCGGTTGGCTGACTATTGCATCGTTGNCNTTGTGGAACTGATCCCTGACCTATGAAATATTTGCAATGTAAGCTGGTTTCGTTTGTGAAAGATGAGCTACGAGCAAGCAAGATGGAGGTCTGAAAAATTGTAGGGCGACACGTACACTCAAGTCACAACCTCTCTTCGCTTACCAGGTCTTCCATTTATTCCCGATACCGTTGCACCTAGCGTACCGACCAGCCTCCCCTCCGAGTCCAGCANCCCCTTTCCGTGACCCCTGCTTCACCTCTCTGCACATTCGCTCTCGGAATCGTGYAGGCCTCTATCATCCCTGTGCAYAATCGTCTTGAGTGGGCCTGGTCAACGAACAACATACGGGCATCGAGTCGCCTCGATCCCCCCACACGGACTAGTGAGATTCGAATTTAGTTACGTTGGGAAAGGCTTCAGCGTGGTGGATCGTTGTAGGCGGTCAGAAAAGAAACGGCCGGAGCTCAATCCCGTGAGGAGTGGGAAAGGCTTTCGGTTGGCTATAACCTGATTTGAGGAGTCGAATCAAGGGATCCCAGATTGTGTCTCAGAATAACAGCCAGGATTACGAGGAAAATCCTAAACTTCCAAACGATTATCATCAATTGAGGTTCAAAAGTAAATTCGGTAGAAGCAAGTAACAAAGAGACGCTCGCGGTAAGATTGCCATCGCCATCGTCATCGATCAACTATGCAAAAACCGAACGAACGGCCAGATTTGGGCCCAATAGCACAGATTTTTCCCCCTCATATTGCAGTCCACATGACCTTCTCACTCGACTCAGGCCCAATTACAAAGTAGATCGACGCATCCCAATACTTGGCCTCAGCAGATTCGCCGTCCTTCACCCCTCCGAAGGTCACGGTGGATCCGCTGGAGAGCAAGCGTTCAATTTGAGTGTTGAATTTTCACCAATTCTCTTTCTCCCATCGCCATGAGATCTAGAGGCTGCATGGGCTGAGAGTAGGAAGATGCATGTTAGGGTGTAGGCGCTATTTCTTCATACCTTCTCCCTACACTTCCGCTCTGGCTTCCACCCTTCCACCTGTATTCAACTCTTGCTAAAAACGAGCTTGGTATACTATGACGGAGTTCGAGATGGGACAAGGGCATAATTACAATGCGCAGGGAAACGAAGGGGGCAGGCAAAGTGGGTCTTGAGCCTGTGTCGGTAAACTTCAGCTCGGTTGAATCCCAAAGTCTTGAATTCATTGCATCATCGATGCATGATTTGTTGGCCTTCAGTTTGAATTGCGTTTGAACGATTTTTGGGATATTGGGACTGGGATTGGGCGAGGAGAGGAACCAGAAACGGAACGGAGCGGAATCCGGCTGGGCTCGGGATCCGGAGGCCGGCTATTCGGTCGACGACAAACAAGAATCGACGAACTTTGCCTACATCTGCTAGACCCCACCAACCCCTTGTCATCGACCTGCAAGCAAAGATAGAAGCTGTTAAACTGTGTACAGGATCCAGTATATATCTACATAAGTTACAGTAATCTGTACTGTAGAACAACGTGGTAAACTAGAGCGCCCTGGACGAACCACCGGAATCTGAGCTCAAGTCGAAATCACTAGAATCCGATACCACGTCCATTTAGTGACTTCCGTACACGCTACCACTCCTTGAATTCACGATTCCACTGTTCGACAAAGTCACCTATAACCGTTGCAACCTCAGGTTTCCGGTCCTAAACAACCAAGGAAGCGATGTCAGTTGCTGCCGCCCAACGGAGGAAGATCGCTCACTTTCAGGTTGTTAGTAAATTGACGGAGACTTGCTATCCAACCCTTGAAACGCCCATTCGTCCAATGCATCTGCGTCCACAGCAGGAGGAACAAGACGTCGATTTTACGCCATCCGCCGTTCTGCGTGAAATCAGCGACTTCATCGTCAAGAGCGACGGAGGCTCTGCTCAAGAAAAAAGGCAGGAGCTCGACGGCTTTTTCTAAAGCACGCCTAGCAGACTCTGGAAGGGGGAGTTCTTCCCATTTATCTGGCACTAGAAACAGAGTGTCACCGATCAAGTCAGAAAGGCCCGACTGATATAGTTAAACTACTCACCAGATTCGAAGTCCAGCCGACAATCGGTAATGCATTGCATGAAGCACTTTGCGATGTGTGTATATACACGAGCCTCTGATACAAACAAGTCTTTTGCTCGACTCGCATCTTCTAAGAAATCGGAGAAGGATTTGTGGTACAAACGAAGACTGGAGAACTCGCCACCTCCTTCGAGCACCACAAGGGAGCGGAGGTCCGAGATAAGGCTTTCTTCGGCCCTGGCTTCTAGACCAAGCCAGTACACAGAAAAGGGACTTACTGATACTCTGCGCCCGACACTGTAAATGTCATAGCCGCGCATGTTGATATGGTATGATCGGAAAAGCAACAGAAAATCGCGTCCATGGTGGCTATCGACAGCTTCGTACGCGTTCTTGGCAGCCAACAAGATGTTGGTGTAAAGGACGTCGAGAGCTTCGAATGGACGCGCTATCTGTTCCACGTGTGGTGTCCAGGTAAGGACGATCTTGAGCCTTTCAGTGGGAGAAGCTCGACGCTCCGATATGTACTTGTAGATTGTGGCGACGTAGATGAACTGCCCAGACGCAGCTCGGACCAGGGTCTCGATGTCGCCCTCGTTGAACCATTTAGAGTCACGGATACGTAGGCCGATGTCTTCGAATCTCCTCTGCAGGTATCGACGCATATCCGCAGAGGCGTCGTAGTTGTCGCTGAGTTGTATGTGGTACGCCATCTCGCGTAGATGGCCACCCGGTTCCAGTGCGGTACGAATAGCCCACTCCGGTCGGCTGGCGATGAAGATGCGAAATGGGAGGTCTTCCGCAAGAAGGCACCGGCTGATGGCCGTCAACAGTTCTGCTTGACGATCCTCCCCCTTACACTCATCAAGACCGTCGATCAAGATGGCGTACGGAAAGCTACAGACGTTGATCCCCATGTCTCTGAGATGTCCAAGGGGATCTACAATGAGTGCGACTGTCTGAGCCTCCAGGGACTGCGCGAAGATCAAAGGTTCGTCCTCGACGGCGCTCTTGATCTGCTGCTTGAGAGTTGGATTCCTGCGACCAAGCTGGTAAGCAATCGTTGGGATTACTGTTTCGATGATGTTGCGGCTGGGATCTGTGGCCGAGAAGAAGAAAGCGGCTGCAAGGATATTGCACCTGCTACATTTTATTGAGGCGGTCTGCTGCAAGGCGGATTTCCCCGAACCGGCGGCCCCCGTCATGCACAGCAAGCGCTGGGGGCCCTCACGATCCTCGATCCACGCCATGATCTCGCCGGTCACCTCGACGCGGGTGTCTTCATCACACTTCGGGGCATCGTATCGAGCGCTGGAATTGTAGAGGGCGTTAGGGGCGGTATGCTTCAATAGGAGTTCCCAGCCTGCCAGACCCAGAATGAAGCCCCCGAGCGTAGCTTAGTGACATGCATGTCCATCTTCTCAGTGGAATCACATACCGTCAATCGACCTGTCGCCCGCACCACCGCCCGCATTTACAAATACATTGGAAGCTTCAAAATATTGTATATCTCCCGTCTGAAAACCGCTGGCACCCGGAAAGAATGATGCTGGGCTGCCGTGCGCCCTGAGTGCTGTTGGATTGTCGTACGCCGACTGCAGCGCTGGGAACGGTTGCCGATTATGCATTGACACCGTCGCACTTCGCGGGCAACCAATAATTTCATTCTCGCTTCGAGACTGAAGGATTGGTGGCTGGGACCCATGGCTCTGAGGAGTCGACTTGTGTACAGGAGGCGACAAATCAGGGACTGGATGTGGCGGAGGATGGGAAGGTGATGACGGTCCAGCGGCAACTGTCCCAGAGCCTTCAAGTTGGTCGCGGGCCCTGCGGTTGCTGAATCGCGAAAAGACGCGGGCCAAGGCGCTCGGCTTCTTGGATTCGGGAGGCATTGTGCGAGAGGTGAAGATAGATGAAGGGAAGCAAGGATCGAGAGTTGAATTCCCACCGTCATGGCAGGCACGAGGTGTCCGTGCGGTGGCTGAGTTTCGAGCCCGAATCGGATAGACGCCTAAAGTCACTCAGGGCGTCTGGGCTGTGAGGAGTTTGCTAACCAAGCTATATTGAAGTTGAGGGTCACTCGTTCTTGGAGACGCTGACGAGCCTCCCCCAAGAATCATTTTGGTATGGCACCAGAACTTGACCGGTCCCTGACCAACGAAGTTATCAGTTGCCGACTCGAGTCTATGTGCCGGAGCCCACCCTCCCTGGTCATCTTCCCGCTTTTGTGCCCATCAAAGGAGTCCGGACCTTCCTCCCAGAGGACTATCCCATTTTCGATCCCTGCTTCGCCCCCCGTTCTATCTCACCCTCCGCACTCGCTCTAGATTGCCCAGGCTCCATCATCCGCTTGCAACGTTGTATCAAGTGGCCTCGACCGGTAATAGGGCTCTCGTCGTGGTAGTTATTTGACCATATTCAGGTGATGCTTGAGTCGCTATTTTTATAGCGAAGTGTGGGCGGTTTCATTGGGTCGGAGGTTGTGTTTGACAGGCAGGATTGCGATAAAACGCCTTTCATAGTCGAACAAGCATATTTAGCGGGCAGGCACTTGAGATTTGTGCCAGCCAACTACAGCGGTCTTGACTCCATAGATTGTTTGCCGTGCCGACAGTTTTAACGAGCTTGCCACAATCGAGAACTGGGGTAATTGTTTTTCTCACCACGCCCTGGGCTGCGTATCCGACCATCATCACTTACGGGTTGTTAACATCCTCTTTCTCGACACTGACCCTCTTGTATGATGACGGTTGACCCTATCTCATACATACCAGGCAAGCTGGTGCCCGATGTGGTCAAACAACCCATCTCAATTCCCCATTAACCAACCCTCGCCAATTGATGCTCGACCAGGGGATCCTGACACAATGTAACTCAAGCCTAGTTGGTAGGGTCGGAATCGTAGTCATATGTGTGCAGTGTGACACTGTCAAGTATACGTGGGTCGTCTACATAGTTTACAGCGATCCATACCGCAGAACAGTGCAGCAGTCTAGAGCCGGCCCAAATCTAAAATTCGAGAACAAATCCAAGTCATCAGGGTCTACTGGATTCTTGGTCTACCTTCCGAGTTCATCTTTTGTACTCCTTGGCATCGTGCGTCCACTTTTTTGACGAACTCGAAGATAACCGCAGCAGCCTCAGGCTTTCGAAACTACGCAAACAGGACTAACAGTGTCAGACGCTGATTTAAAGGAAGGAAAGATTACCCACATTCAAGTTGAAACTAAATCGGCGCAGACCTTCTATCCAAGAACCAAAAGTGTGATAGGAAACCTTGGCGAGCGAATGATGCAGCAGAGGGGACAAGTGATCGATTTTATGCCATCCGCCGTCCCGGGTGAAATCGACGACTTCATTGTCAGGACTATTGGTGCTGCTGAAGAATTCGGATAACAAGGGGGTGATTAGAAAGTATGGGAGGCCCACAACGGCGCGGCGTAAAGAAAGCCTATGAGACTCGGGGAGGGGAAGCGCATCCCATCTATCCGGTACTAAGCGGACGATCATTAATTTAAGTCAGTCAGACGGACTGGTATTGGGCATAATCACTCACTTGGAGAGTTGAAGTCTAGTGGACATTCNAATGATATGTCGCATGCAGCACTTTGCCAGGTGCGTGTAAACCCAAGCTTCTGGTACAAACAAGTCCTTTGCGCGACTTGGTTCTTCCAAAAAGTCGGAAAAGGATTTATGGTACAGACGTAGACGTAAATCACCTCTCTTTCCCATTTCAAAGTCCACAAGAGAACGAAGGTCTGAGATAAGAACCTCTTCAGCCCTGGCTTCTAGACCAAGTAGTGCAGAGAGGAGATCTGATGAAGGCATTACGTGGTCTAAGATAGACTGAGCGCTGAGATGGTGCGCCCTGAAAAGTAGAAGAAAATCGCGTCCGTGATGGGTATCGACAGCTTCATACGCGTTTCTCGCAGCCGACAAAATTTTGGTGTAAAGCCTATCAAGCGCTTCAAATGGACGCGCTGTTTGACCCCCGTGCGGTGTCCAGGTGAGGACAATCTTCAGCCTTTCCGCGGGAGAAGCTCGACGCTCCGATATGTACTTGTAGACCGTGGCGACGTAAATGAACTGCCTAGACGCAGCTCGGACCAGAGTCTCGATGTCGCCCTCGCTGAACCATTTGAGGTCACCTGTGCGTAGGCCGATGTCTTCGAATCTCCTCTGCAGGTATCGACGCATATCTCCAGAGGCGTCATATTTGTTGCTGAGCTCTATACGGTACGCCACTTCGCGTAGAGTGCCGCCAGGCTCCAGTGCGGTGCGAATAGCCCACTCTGGCCTGCTGGCGATGAAGACGCGGAACGGAAGGTCGTTGTTRAGGATGCAATGCTTGATGGCGTCCAACAACTCCGCTTGTCGATCCTCAGCCCGACGTCGGTAGTCAACGTCGAGGTAGGTAGGGTCTGCAATATCAACTGGCTCGCCSTTGCACTCGTCAAGACCGTCGATGAGAATGGCGTAAGGAAAGGTGTCAATGTCGATATCTTTACTCCTTCGGAGATTCTGAAACGGGAGAACAATGAGGCCTTCCATTTGGGATTGTAGTGACCGAGAGAAGATGAGGGGGTCGCGTTTTACAGCGGCAACAATGGCGTTTTGGAGGAGTGGATGCTTTAATCCGAACTGGTAGGCAATGGTTCCGACAATTGTGGAAGCTCTGTTGCGGGTGGGATCTGCGGAAGAAAGAAAGAAAGTTCCGCCGAGGACGTTTGATTTGCCGCAGCATTCAGCAATAGTTTGTTGCAACGCAGATTTTCCAGCTCCAGCAGCGCCTGTCAGACACAGTAAGCGCTGAGGAGCGTTCTTATCTTGGACCCAGTCCATGATTTCTCCAATGACTTCCACGCGAGTGTCTTCATCGCATTTCGGGGCGTCATATCGAGCACTTGAGTCGTGAAGGGCATTGGGCGCGATGTTCTTTAGCAACAGTTCCCAGCCTGCAGATTTTGGTCATACCCTCCCAGTTTTTCAGTGTCATTGAATGAATCTGACATACCATCGATTGAGTTTTCGCCTGCACCACCACCTGTATTCGCAGGTACATTGAAAGCTTCGTAGTAGTTTAAATCCCTCATTCGAAACCCACTCGCGCTGGCCAGAAAAGACGTTGAGCCACCGTGGACCCCGGGCCGTGCCGGATGGTCGTAAGAGTGGTGGGGTGTTAGGAATGACTCAGGTGGTCGAGGAAAGTCTTGATTTTCGGACAACGCCGCCCTGTGTGAAGAATGGGCTACTTCGTTGTCGCTTCCACCCTGAGAGATTGGTAGTTGGGGTCCATGGATACAACTCCGAATTGAATTGTCGGGAAATTTAGAATGAAGATCAGGGAGTAAGTGTGTCGAAAGAAAATCGGACGATGACGGCTCAGAGGCGGCTGTCGACGAGCCTTCAAGTTGGTCGTGGGCGATASCTGGTTGGCTCTTRCGATTGCTRAATCGTRAGARGACACGAGACAAGACGCCCCGCTTCTTGGATTTGGGAGACATCGCGGGCGATGGTGGGCTATCAAGGTTAAGATGTTGATGAAGGGAAGGAAACAAGGTGAGGGCTGTGTTCCCACTGCCGTAACGGCAGGTTCATGAAGCCCAGATTAGACAGACACCACTGAGTAGGGCCATCTGATTTTGGGTTGATTAAATTTTAGCGCCGAGTCGAGCAAGGTACAGCCGATGGAAAGCACGAATCAGAGCCTCGAGGATTGCGGGATGACATGCGAAAGGTTCAACCGATGGGTAGTCAGTTTGGAGGCAACAATCTAGTGGAGGAGAATTATGTAGAGGCAGGCTATTTGGCAACGCCACCCGCTAACAAACAAAGAAAGCCAAATTCCAATGTGCGGAGGAATGTAGGGAAGGCGGGCAGTGTACCTTTGAAGGAGCACATTGATGATTTGAGACCTTGAGCCTCTATATCCACAGTAGATGTTGATTTACATAATTCATTCAAACTTCTCGAGCTGTGGCTTAAAGTAATGACTGCTGTAGGGTATGCTGACATCCTGAGCTCTCGTTCGAGTTGTTCCAGGAGCTCAGAAAAAAAAGAGTCCATGAAGAACCGCGAAGGCGGAGCCATACCCAAAAGAAGTGTGTGTGTGTGTGTGTAAGTTTCCAAGGTTGATGGGCCATTACTGACATCAACCCCCAAGCCGACTGGACAGGAAAACCCCTATTAGAAAACCTGTCGTATGCCGCCTTGGTAACTGCGAAGGGCCAACAGCGACTGTCCCAGTCAGTGTTGACCTGCTGGGATGTCCATCTGTTAGAGGCTTCGCAGCCGAGGGGTTAATTCATATTAATTATGTTGTTTTCCTATCTTATTGTTATTGTTATTAATATTATTCCTTTTTCCTCGGCGGGCATTATTCTGCAAGCTATATATTACAGATTCCAGCCATTCAGAAACTCCTGAATATCATAAGCAAATTTTGCTACTATCGAAACTGTAGCCCGATGCCGAAGAAGGTACCGAATCTGATGACGTGCATCGCCATCCAATCCCAACAGCTCTGCTGTTTCTCCAGGAGTGTATACTTGAACCAGTTGTACAATCAGATCTCTCCTCATGTCGACCAATCTTCCCACTGCCGAGCATTCCATCCACACATGGGCGGGGGTCTCTGGTGAGTCATGACATAGGCGGCACCATCGTTCTGCGGCAGGGACAGGTGGTGATCGTTTCCCCAGCACCTCCTCGCCGTAATTGTGATCCGCTACCAGTAACTTGGTCAGTGCCCTTCTATGCCCTGGGTTTCCTATTCGCAGGTAATGCCGGAAGAGGCTCGGCATCGAGAGCCACTCGTCTCCCACATCATTAGGTTCTAAGCACCCGTGCAGCAGAGTCATTGGGAGGGAGAGAATGCGCAGATCGGAGAACAGGTTCTGACTCGGTTCCGATACCCCGATGCGGTAAAACTCGCAGCATGCATTTACTTGTAGTGGGATTCTCAACAGCGTACAGTGTCGTACAATTGCCGCATAACATAAGTTGGGAGAATACGTCGAACGGGGCGGCAAACTCGTGCTAATCCAAATCAAGTCTCTTTTTCCCTTCTCCAGGAATCCATCTCATCAGACTTCCACTTTTCAACAAACTGACTTATAACGATAGCAACCTCAGGCTTTCTGGCCTGAAAAAGCAAGGAAACGATCAGTTGCCGCCCCCCCATGCAAGCAAATCACTCACTTTCAAGTCGTCACTGAATCGACGGAGGTCGCCAATCCATTTTTCCCAATAGCGACGGAGCGCCCCGCGTGATAGGCCAGGGGCAGCAACTTGTCGATTTTTTCCCATCCGCCCTTCTGCGTAAAATCAGCGACCTCATGATCAAGAGCGGAGGCGGCAGTGCTCAAGGAGAACGCCAGGCGCTCAATGACTGCCCTTGAAGAATCCCAAGGGGATTTTGGGAGGGGGAGCTCCTCCCATCTATCAGGCACTAGAAACAAAGCGCCGCCGATTAAGTCAATGAGATCTGACTAGTATTAAATAAAGTACGCACTAGAGTCGATGTCCAGCCTCCATTCAATGATGCGTTGCATGAAGCACTTTGCGAGGTACGTGCGAATGCGAGCCTCTGGTACAAATAAGTCTTTTGCACGACTTTCTTCTTCCAGGAAGTCGGAAAATGATTTGTGGTACAGACGTAGGACGATGAAATCGGGTATATCGAGACGTGTTCCGAGGACCACAAGGGAGCGAAGGTCCGAGATAAGACTCTCTTCGGCCCTGGCTTCCAGCCCGAGCGAGTGCATAGAAAAAAAATCTGCTGACTGGCACCACCTGATACCGTACAGCTGAAAGCCACGAATATTGATATGGTGTGCCCTGAAAAGCAAAAGAAAATCGCGTTCATGATGGCTATCAATAGCTTCGTACGCGTTCTTTGCAGCCAATAAAATATTGGTGTAAAGGACGTCGAGAGCTTCGAAAGGACGCGCTCTCTGACCCACGTGCGGTGTCCAGATGAGGACGATCTTGAGCCTTTCCGAAGGAGAAGCTCGACGCTCGGATATGTATTTGTATACCGTAGCGACGTAGATAAACTGCCCTGAAGCAGCTCGGACAAGGGTTTCGATATCGCCCTCGTTGAACCATTTGGAATCGCCGATCCGTAGGCCGATGTCTTCAAATCTCCTCTGCAGGTATCGACGCATATCCGCAGAGGCGTCGTACTGGTCACTGAGCTGTATGTGGTATGCCACCTTGAGCAGATGGCCACCCGGTTCCAACGCGGTACGGATAGCCCATTCTGGTCTGCTAGCGACCAAAACACGGAATGAGAGTTCAGTGTTGAGGATGCAATGTTTAATGGCTGCCAGTAGCTCTGCTTGTTGATCTTCTGCCCGACGTCGATTATCGGCGTCGACGCGGGTTGGGTCGGCAATGACGTTTGGCTCGCCTTTGCACTCGTCGAGGCCGTCAATGAGAATGGCATGCGGAAAGGTGTCAATTTCGAGTTGTTTAGCCTTTTGGAGGCTCTCGAAGGGGTGAACAACAAGGGCATCCATCTGGGAGTGTAGTGATCGAGAAAAGATGTGGGGGTCGTGTTCCACGGCGGCAGCTACTGAGCTTCGGAAGGCGTTGTGTTTTAATCCCATCTGGTAGGCAATAGTAGGGACAATAAGCGAGATTGTGTTTCGAGTGGGGTCGGCCGAAGAAAAAAAGAACGTTGCGGAAAGGATACCTGACTTGCTGCAATGTTCGGCTATAGTTTGCTGCAGTGCAGATTTCCCCGAACCCGCAGCCCCCGTCACACACAGCAAGTGCTGAGGAGCGTCGCGATCTTGGATCCATTCCATGATCTCCCCAATGACCTCCACGCGAGTGTCTTCATCGCATTTTGGGGCGTCGTAGCGAGCCCTTGAATCGTGAAGAGCGTTGGGCGCGATATTCTTCGACAGCAGTTCCCAACCTGCATCGGAACATAATTTAATGAAATCTCCGTCGATCTTCTATACGAATTACATAACGTACCATCTATCGACTTATCACCCGCACTATTCACATTCACATGAAAATCTCTCATTCGAAATCCACTCGCGCCCTGAAAGAAGGACGGCGCCACGCCGTGGACCGCTGGCGGACTGTCGCAGGGCTGCAGCATTAGAAATGTCTGCGGCGGTCGAGGAGAATCGTGTTGTCCATAATGATGCATCGAAATCGGGTCGCTCTGCGACAAGGCTATTTCGTTCGCGCTCCTGGATTGGAGAGTTGGGGGCTGTAATTCATGGCATTGTGAAATTGGGCTGCCCTTAGGGAGCAATAAATCGGGGACCGAATGTACCTGAGGATGGGAAGACGGTGATGGCCCCGCGGCGACTGTCGAGGAGCCTTCAAGTCGGTCGCGGGCTTGGGCGGCGGCTGGTTTGTTCCTGCGAATGCTGAATCGCGAGAAGACGCGAGACAAGATGTTGGGCTTGGATTCGAGGGGCATCGTAGGGACGGGGGGCAACTAAGTCAATGATGAGGGAGAGAAGCAAGGAGTCTTGGGGGCCGAGTTCCCACTGTGATACGAGGCGTCCGTCGTCGAGAGGTCTTTTGTTGTAAAGGACCCAAGAGGGCCGTGTGAACTTCATGAAGCTCGCTTAATTTGACCAATTTTGGGGAACTTCACGACTTAAAATGGAACTCCCCTGAGGTGGCGTCCGTGCGGTGGCTGAGTTCAGAGCCCAAATTGGATAGATACCTACAGTCTCTGGTGTCTACGCCGTGGTAAGTCTGATAACCAGGTCGTTTGAAGCTGAAGGTGGGCATACTCTCCCTTTCCGCTCCGAGCTGAGGGCGACCTCCTTCCACCTCTACCAATCTCGGTTGTCGTTCACAAGACAATTAGTGTACACAGCCGGCAGTTTGGAGGGTCAGGCTGGGATAGCGGTTTAGTGGAAAGGCTGAGGAAGGAAGAAGCGGGCAGGCGTTCGGCCAACCTCAGCGGGCGACTTCTACCAGTCACGGACGCATTGTTTGCCGTGCTGACTTCGAGTTTCAACGAGAAAATCTTGGGTTGGAGACTCGGAGTGGAAGGAGAATCAACGTTCAACAGCAGAGCGGATCGGGTATTTGGCCGCAAGACCAGGCGATAGCAAACAAAGTCACCCGGAAGTTCTTATCCAACATGGCGCTTGATGGCCCAATTGTTTCTCACAACATCTGTGCTTCCTCACTTCGTTCTCTCTGAAATTATGCCTTTCGACCACCTTCTGACCAACTGCTGCAAATTGGATCCCAGGCTGACCTGTATTGGAAGTGTTGCGGATTTATCGCATCCACTGCGCGGCGTTAGTGAATTGTGTCCGGCCGGGAATACTGATCTTGCCGTTCCTTCCTCCGCCTCCTCGTTACTCCCCCGCGAAATTTCATACCTCAAAAGTTATCCAGCATTGCGACATCATCATCCACATGTCCACATTTTTAATCGTTTCACTTGGCCTTTTGATGTGTAATACGAGATACTTATACCAGGTACCTCAAGCCCAACTGGTGGGGTCGAAATCGTAGTCACAGATGTGGAGTCCGTGACACTTTCGATGTCCCAGGATTAAAATGTCTATATAATGTACAGCTATCTGACCTATAGAGAGCGCGACAAAATCAAGTCTGTCTGAATCACTGGAACTTCGAGTCCAAATCCAAATGACCAGAATCCGAGGCAACGGCCAAATCACTATAATCCGAGTCCGACCCGGATAGCTTCTCGCAAAAATTGCCTACGAGACTCTCGGAAGGGGGCTCCGACTCTATAAAAATGTAAGACCGATGAGTACTAGCATCAAATTAATTAAGCACGGGAGTCGAAGTCGAGCTGTCTTTCGATCATGTTTTCCATGTAGCACTCTGCAAAATGTGTTTCAACGCGATATCTCGATACAAACAAGTCTTTTGCACGACTTTCTTCTTCTGTGAGTCTCAAAGGACTCTCACATGGCGAGAGAATGTTGGAGAACGTTCAAATTTGATGTGGCATTATGTACAGAGTCAAGCCTATCGATTAATATGGCGCAGGGAAGGGTGGCGAGGTCGAGTCCTGCACGTTCCCGAAGGGACGGACGATCAGATTGTTCGATTGGGTGCGCAGCAAGTTCTTAAAAATGACAGGATCATTTGCAACAGCTGCGCCAAGCTCGGCCAACCTGACTCATGGCTTCACCTGTACCGGCACTTCGAAAAAGCGGGTATCTCGGTTCTTGGGTTTTGGAGGCATCCGCGAGACAGAACAACGTGCCTCCACTACGGATAGGAGAGGCATCGTTGACAGATTTTGGCAGCACTTTTGCGACCAAATAAAGGCCACCATCCGTCGAGGTTGTCTCGAGTCTCAGAATCGGAATCCCTACTCCTGAATGCATAGTCACATGGAGACAGAGGAGGCGTGTTCCTTCTTTCCTAGCCAAGGGCCACGGTCGTGACGTCTGAATTTTGCGTGTCTGTTCAAAGAAACGCAGGACCCTCAAGTTCGATGTGCCAGCTGACGTGTGTTCTCCTTCACGGTATTCTATCAACAGCAGGCCAGAGGAACAAGAAACCATTAGCCTGTACAAACTCTTCGATTAAGTACCAATCTACTTTCCGGATTCGCCCCAATTGAATGATGCCCATCTAGTGCTCCGAGTTGATCTTGAACGCCATGGTCGAGAAACGACGCAATTATATGGCGGATTATTGCGTCTGTTTCCCTTGTTTATTGACGGTACTTGTGTCGAATTCTCCTCAGGCAATATACACAAATGCACTTCAAGCAAGCTAGGAAAGTCCAGCGCGTTCCTAGTCGGCGTGTAACCGTGCTCAGTCGGAGTTTTTGAAATCACAGGCTGTAGCATAATTTATGTAGTCAGAAATGACCACTGCCGCAGTCGTCTTTGATGTCTTGCAAACCAAGATGTTTTGTTCTGGACGAAACTCTTTTTCTACCTTTGGACGGATGACAGTAGTGACTAACTGCTGGTTGAATACCAATAAGACCTGTGACAGGTCCGCAATCTGTACTGCATAACCCAGACCTAAGGAATATACTTGACTCCTTCGTCTTATCCCTGGGTTCTGGAGCTGTAGTGAAGCCACTGAACTTGTCTTATCTTATCAGTTAACAAACCATCCCTCCCCCCATTCCTCACACCCGACCAGGGAGGAGGCCTAACGGGCAGTAAGTCACGACAGCGTCAATAGTGGTACAGCAATTGTNAATTGTAAAACTTCCTATAGTAAACAGCAGAGGCGATGACTACTTCATTATCACATGAAACAACTTGAACGACATTAAAATACCGAAACAAACGACTATACGGAGCGACGACGCACGCAGGAAACATCTGTAACTTGCACCACAACGAGAAGAGAGATAGAGAAATGTTTGAGCTACTGACCTATAGTGAGGGGAACGGCGGCAAAGTGCAGTAGGATAACGCGATTTTCGGGATAGGACGGAGCAAGCAAGGCAAAGCAAAATTCGGGGGAAAGAGAGGGGATGGAGAGAGAGAAGAGAGGGAGAGAAGCATGAGTGACCAAGGATCGTCGTTGGAAAACATAATCGTCGAGGGAGACAAGAAAACCAAGTGGATGAATGGAATGGGATGACTACAGAAAGAGGAAAACGGGGGAATCTTGGATGTAGGTATGAATAGCAGGGGGTAGTAAAAAGCTCAAAGCTGTAAAAATTAGACGATGGAGCGAATGGTCATTGAACGATAGAATCGAATCTCGAGCCTTGGGTACGAAGCTGTACCGGGCAGCAATCGTCCTGGAGTACAGGAACCCTATGTTGCCGCATTTACGGGCGAAGAAGGTTCAACGGGAACACCCTAATTGCGTGAAATCATCATCAGGAAGCCATCGTCAGCCCTAGAGAAAGAAAGCGTACCGTAGACCGACAGGCCGGACAATTATTCCTCCCAGTTTGCAACCACTTGTCAACACATCCTTGATGGAACGCATGGCGACACGACATGACACGGACGTCGTCCTCAGCATCATAGTCATCCAAGCATATCAAGCACTATATTCAGAAACGAAAAGGTGATGTTAGTAAGATGGATATAGAACTAGGTAAAAGTTGGATGACGCACTCTTTCAGTACAACTCGACGCCACCCTTCCTTGCTTTTCGTAGGAAGACAATAGGGCAGGCTTGATCGTCTCCAACCCAGATTTATCGATGTCCTCCTTCGTCACTGTAGGGGGCTTCACACTGCCAAGCATTTCCGCCAATTCACTAGAGTCATAAAGCCACACAGTCAGTCATTCAATCTAATCCAATCGAGAGAAGCAAAGAGGGAGGAAAGAAGGACGGTGTACTCACAGCAGAGCCTCAAACGACTCGAACGACTCCGGGCCTCCAGTAACGATGTTATGATCAGGCGGGTAATAACCACCAATAACATAGATCAAGAACGTCCTCGASCCYGGGGCATTGAACGGCAGCGGAGTGGCGTTAGCGTGGTTGTGTCTCGGCATCGTCCTCGACCCTCGAGCCCCATTATCACCGACACCTCGTCCAGTCGTAGCATGAGCACCAGCAGCCCCAGGTCGGAGGTTCCGGAAGGCATTCGCAGCCCGCGAGTGCCATCCTCTCGTCGAATCGCGCCCTCCATCATCGTGTTCGTCGTTGTAGCCGGAAGCTCCGGTTGTCCCCTCGGTACTCCCAGATCGCTCTCCCAGCCCGAATATATCATGATCGTCTTCTTCGTCCATACCCATAGCGTACCTCCCATTTTCCGGTTCTCGTCCGCCCATACCCATACCGCCAAACCCGGATCCCAATCCAGCCAAATCCTCCTCATCGTGATGCTGGTGTCCGGGTACAGGCGGGGGTGCGCCTCCTCCCAACCCAGCTGCTCCTGCTGCCGGTCCAGCACCGCCAAAGTTCAAGTTCGCCGCGACAGACTGTAACCCAACGACGATCACAGGAACGACAGTCTGACCAACAGGAGGTGGGAGGAAAGTGGGTAGGAAGGGGGCGGGGGTGGCTGAAACTCCCTCGGTGCCAGTTGCAGTCGCACTACTTGTAGCTCCTCCCGCCTCCATAGGATTCGCAGGTACTGAGGTAGGGGTAGAGGTTTCATCCGCCGGCCTGAAAGGACTGCCTGCCGAGGGAGTCGTCGATGGTGGACCGGAGGCAGAGTTGCGAGGGGACGATGTGATAGCGGGGAACCTGTACAGTCTCCACCAATTGATACGTCCCGATGCGTCCATCCTTCCAGATCCAATGCCTGTGTTTCCAGTAGCGTTGGCGCTGGTACTGCTGCTGGCAGTGGCATTGGAGGGGCCGGTGTTGTTGTTGCGGGTACTTGAAGAAGCAGAGGTGCTAGCACCGAGGTTTTCGGAAGTTGTCGCATTAGATGCGGAAGGTACAGCTGGAGCGGCAGTCGTCGTTGAACGAAGGTTGCTCCGAGGGGGAGGGGAGGGTGTAGGCAGCGGAAGGGAGGAAAAGAGATCGTCGAGATCTTGCCCACGGAAATCGGTGTGGAGGTCTTCATCATCATCGTCGCCCATTTCAGACTCTGAATCCGACAAACTCTGCAGCGATGGCATATCGTCGAGATCGGGGTCATTCGTCCGATCCTCTGCTTCCTCGTTGTTGAGAAGGTTCAGAAGCTCCGTTACGCTGCTTGCGCGGCTAGGCAACCGTTCGACGGTAGTAGTCGAATCATCTGATCGCGAATCTTCTAGAGGTGGTGGCGGCCCCGACATCGTGTCCTGGGATTCGCCTGCGTCTATGGGTACCAGAGGTGGTGGAAGCTCTGTCGAAGAATCCTGTGCAATAGGAGATGTTTGGTGGTGTTCATCCTGAACTCCCTGCCGCCCCTGAGACCCAACAACCTCCTCTTCACGATCATCCTCCCGCGTCAACGCGACTCTCAAATCAGCCTGCAGGTCCACTAAGAATCTATCGAAGCTTCCTTCGGGAGGTAACATCTGCGATGGTGATGACGATGCCGATGCCTCCCCTTCTGCTGCTGCGTGCTCCGAGCCCGTGTCTTGCTGCCGTTGTTGCTCGTCTGCTGTTGATGAAGAGTTGGGCGAACCTCCTAACCCGTTTAATCCTAGTCCAATGTTGAACGCCCGAGCCATCTCCGCAAGCATCAACTCCCGAGTATCCGTCACAGGTGCGTTGGTCAGATCTCCGGTTTGCGTATTGCCGTTGGATCCTAACGATGGCTGTGAGGCAGGTGGATTGGGGCGCAGGCCTAATCGCTCACGGATCGTACTCCAAGCTTGCCTCATCCGCTCCGCTCTCGTAGTGGCATAGTTGTCTGGGCTAGGAGGATACTCTGTGGGTCTTCGTCGGCGAGCGTAGATCGAATCGTCTCCTCCAACTCCCACTCCTGCTCCTTGCTCTTCATGGTGCTGTTGCGGTTGTGGTTGCGGTTGCAGATGCGGCTCCTGCTGCTGCTCGCTCCCCGTTCCGGGAGGTGCTAGGCCAGATGCGAGAATGGGCTCAGAGGAACCCGTGAGCAAGGACGCAGCGGTCGCAGCAGCGGCAACACTAAAAAAATGATGTCACGTCAGTTTAAATTAGCCGAAATAATGAGAACGAACCATCGTACCTGAGCAATGTTCCCAAAACGTCAATGCTGCCGGGTGAAATGGAGCTGTTGCTTCGACTTGAATTGTCCGCGGCAGGAGGAGGTGGGGGAAGATCATTCGCGGGATCGGATTCAGGGAGATGTGGGTTGGATGACGATGGGGGGCGAGAACGACGGAACATATCCAAGGGGCCTCGTGCCCTCGTCGAGCCGTGGTCCCCTTCAGGTCCAGACGACGATGACTGTGACCGTGATACGTCGGTGGTGTGCACGATGCCCTGGACAACGACCAAGGTGCCAGGAGGCGGGAAATGGCGGGAAGGGGGTGCTGCTGAAGGCTGTGATGAGGCAGGCGCCTGTCGAAGGCCCGGGTCCGGCTCGGATGCTTCTGTGGGGGTAGCGGTTGGGGTTGGCTCTATTATAGTATTCTGGGGATCGCTTTGATCATGGGTACTCGATGAAGGCGCTGGCTGTTCAGGAAGTGTTGGATATGGTGTGGAGGGCCGCTCTGCCTCCAGATTGAGGGGTTCCTGGTCCAAACTGCTGTCGATATCCTCGTCCCGGCTCTTCCCCTTGTCGGATTGCGGTATCGATGGTGTGGAGAGAACTCTTGAAGAGCTAGCCTCGGGTGATGGACTGGGAGGTTGTTCGATGTCGTCTTCCACTACTGTTGGCTGGGTGGGCGAGTAGTCCATTGGGGACTTTGACAAGCGCCTTGAGCTGCGCCATGACCTGCGTCCGTCGCCAGTCTCCTTTCCACTCGGTTTGATGAGACTGGCCACTCTTTTGCGCAATGACGGGCGTGCGGAAGTCGATGCTACCGAAGGGTCGCCCTCGTGAGGCTCTGCAGCTCCGAATTCTGTCGTTGAAGGTTCATATTGTGAGGCCCGACGCTGCGATTTCGAGCTCGATTGCCCAAAAATCGCAGAGGCCCGCCTTGCAATACGGGACGTCGATGCTACCGGCTGCTCTTCATGAGATTCTGTGGGTTCAGGCTGTCGTCGCTGCGCTCTCGAGCTCGATTGTCCCATTCTCGAGACAGAAGTGGCGGGGAGCGAACGAGAGAGCGGTCAGAGTCCGGGCGTGTGCGTCGTAGAATGATAAGAAATACAACAGGACCGGAGCCTGTGGAAACGGGGTGGAGGGTGGTGGTGGTCGAGAAGAAAGATGCTCAGCGCTGTTGCGGACGATGAGTAACCGCCTTCGGAGTTTATAAAGCCCGTCACATCACATTGGCAGGCTAGGCGTCCTTGCCTCGAATAATCTCGTTCTGCAAAGCATTCTGTCGTTTCACCCTCAGAAAGAGGGCTTTGGAGCACCAAAATGTCTCATAAATATCGGTGCTATAAATCATGGACGATCGAGCTACTCAGGCTTGTCACTAGCTAGTACCTCTGCCAAGCCAATTCAAGCACAGAAGTCGGCGCTGCGTCCTGGAAGCCCTCAGATACGACGAATGGGCCGCAGAGCAAAGCGAACTCTCAGCAAGGGCGCGAAACGACGAGGACTCAATATTTAAAGTTTTTGCGGCCGTTATATTCGAGCTGACTCAACGATGTCACCACGCCATGCATGTCAGGTATGTCCTACCTATTCATTTCGCTTATCAGTCTTAACTTTGAATGTCCGTAGGGTTTGACAGGCTTGCAGACCCCAGGGCTTTCTCTGACCCTGCTTGAAGAACGTTCATTATCAGTCCAACGTACGTCATGACATGAAGTGCTTCAACTTCCCATCTCCTGGCTGTGCTAATTTGAAGCAGACTACGCAGAAACCAGCACCAACGCACGCGCTTTGTGATATAGGGTACCGTCCCTGTCGGTCTAAACCTTCCTAGTGCTCCAGCCGCAGCAATCGCTCCTCGAAACCATGTCAAAACCACGCTGCACTGTGGTGACCTCCACCCTTCTCTCCGGCCGGCTGGCACATTTGATATACTACGCAGCTGTGGCCATACACCCTCTGTGCTTGGCTTGCGTCTTTTGCTAGGTTCTCAGATTCCTAAGGATCCTGGCAGCCCCGAGCTCGGGCCAGCCACGACCCACCTCTATAAAGGAGGCGTTTCTATCTTTCACACACCGTTGCTCTCATTGCTCCCGCGTGCCTTTCTACTGCTCTGCGTACACGCGGAATGTCTATTCCATTCCAATTTCCCTAAACCCCGGGGCCTCCGTGCTACGAAGCTATTCCAATCCCACGTCCACGCCGGTGCGTCGAGGCGATGGGGCTTGGGCATCTAGAGGTTCTTCCGTATTGACGAGTTGATCTTTCGATAGATCAATACCGCTTTCTTGTAGGTACCACATTGGTCAACGACAAAGTCGAAGCCCAAGGTTCTTCCAACCTCAAGCCCTCTGGTAACACAACGGAAGGGGGGTTAATATAACCTAACCACTGTTCGTCCATCATGGAACAACTTGAAGTTCTCTCGCTAGCTTTCATCCCGAGCAAACCTTGGAAGTGTCGAAGCTACCCTTGCTACTCTACTTCTGGACTCAKCCGCCGNACCTGTGCCTTACACCTCTCTCCAGTTCTTACCTCGAGGTCGACTCGTCGAAGTCTGGTGCATGGAGAACGGACTTGAACCCGCTACTCGGACTTGCCCTTCCATGAAGACGTTCACGACAACATTGCCGAGCACCTGGACCCCCCTGCTTATCAACACTGCATGCGTCCATGCTCATCGTATTGGCCCTGGCCCTGGTAATCCCGACCTGGACTTTGACGACCACTCCAATTCCTTCGTTCGGAGCGGGGGTATTCGATGCTGAGCCTCTCGAGCTTACGAGTCGGACTTCACTCGAAAATCCTTTCCTAGCCGACGAGGATAAGCCTTTCTTAATAGGCTCTCCTCCATGGCAGATAACTCGGTGCGCAGACCAGCCATTCCTAATTGTGTTACTACTACCCATCAACCCTACCTTACCTTCAGATGAGCTGCAGGACATCACCACGGTGCCCAAAAAGAACCCGCGTCAAACTCTGCAGTAGACCTCCGTTGCGTAATATCTAGCTACCAGGCACAGCTAGGAAAAACCGGGCTTCCAGTATCAATCTACCTTCACGTCCAGTTCAACACCTGCATCCGCGCTTTTTTGGAATCTTGAAACTGGTCAACACGGTTCCAAATAAGGAAAGCCATAGATACAGTGTCGGACACTTGAGAAGGTGGACTTTGGGGCCGGTCTATCACCGAACCTGTGCAACAATCCGAGTCGTTGGAGGTTTCACGGTAGGTAATTTTGAGTCCGATTTCTCCAGGTCTTAAAGTAGGGAACCGAATGGAGATTCAAATCGTGGTCCGAGGCTCGATTCGCGCCCAACCGTTTATTCTGACCCTTCGGGTCCCGTGCTTGTCCCTTCTCTGGCCTAGCTCCCTCTTTTCTTGCAGTAAAATTTTGATAGTTAGGTAGTGAGGAGCCTGTCTCATGTACTAGGATATTCTCAAGATTTCAAGTTCGAGCTCTAATGTCTAGAATGTTGCTGTGGCGGGTGAATCGCCTAATACTAAGATGTGTCCGACTTCAACCTGATCGCACGGAAAACGGGACACAAAAGTGGGCACGGACCCACTCTGAGCCCCCCTGTTCTACCCTCGGGCGTCTATAGTTTTCATGCCCCACGCACGGACGCCTCGTGACTGCTTGCTGTTGCAGGTGAGAGGTATGAGCTTTGTTGCTTTTTTCCATCACTCTCGATCGTTGGACAGCACACAATGAGTGGAGTTTATTATCCCTTTGCCGGTTTCTCTGTTCCATATTCTACTGTGAACCCAGTTATGACATACTTTGACGGTCATTCGGAAGGTGTGCCAAACTTAGTCTATTATCTTTAAGCAAGAAAGTACTGACGGGTGCTGTTGTACCTCGTGAATCCCAACGATGGATACGACGCCGCAGAGGACGGCCTATGCCGGTACCTGCATAGAAGATTCCAAGAAATTGGTGAAAGGATTGGCAATCCCCAATGGTTCAGCGAAGGCGATATCAAGATCCTCGTGCGAGCTGGGTCATGCCATCCCTCCTTCATCCAGATAATACACATATACATATCACAACATCCTTCCCCCGCGAAGCAGTTGAGGACTGTCATCAACTGGATACCACCAGAAGGGCAGACAAGACCGCCACCTGAAGCGCTCGACTGGCTATACACCGAAATGCTGTTAGCTGCGAAACATACGTACGAAGCTGTTGATGCTCACAGTGGACGCGATTTTCTATTGCCACTCAGAATCTACCAATTGAATTCCTCAGGCAACCTGCTTCCGCTGTGTGCCACCATCCCACTCGATACGCTCAGCTCGTTGCTTAATCTGGAGCGCGATGCTGCCGAAATTCTTGCCTACGATCTTCGTTCCCTTATACTCCAATATAATCCAGGGCTAGACCCATTCCAAAACTCTGGCGCAAGGCCTGCCGTGGACCAATATGTATACTGCAAATCATTTTCCGACTTTTGGAACCAAGAGAGTCGTGCAAAAGGGTTGTTCGTACATCCCTCTCGCGTTTGCGCGCACCTCGCCAGGTGCTGCATGCACCATATCACCCAGTGTCCCTCGGAAATTAACTCTCGTGTGTAATCTCAACTCTAATATCCGGGCTTTCGCATAAACCCTTCTTCCCCCAGACAAATTGGATGATCTTTCCCTCCCTGGAAATCGAAGCAGTGCTTTACTGGAAGCTGTCAAGAGTCTGCCGTCTTTCTTGGAGGGAGCTGTTGGTATCGATGATGATATCGTCGATTTCAGCCGGAAAGGCGGATGGGATAAATTCGACAAGTTACTTCCGTTGGCGCATCAAATGGATCCGACGCGATGCTCGAACGAATGGGTGAAATCATTGGTTTTGGTTGCTGATCGTTTAGAAGTATGTGGTTGTCCTTTGCTACTTGGTGACATCTAATTTGTTTCGTTTTTCGGTTAGGAAAACCAAGCCGAGGTTGCTGGTGTCATGGGCAAGTTCCTTGAAAAGTGGCAGCGTGAAGTTGACAAGGAATCGCCCCTTGATTATCGTTTGGCCCGTATCCTGTCACTCACTGCCGCTGTTGGCAACAATCCAGGGGTGGGGTCGGTAGCAGGGCAAATGGGAGCAAGGGTTACTGTGGAGGGGGAGGATGCTGCCGACAAAGACCCTGGCCCGCTACCGGCCGTTACCGTGGTAAATAACAAGATATCCTCAATGGACCGAGAAGAAGGTAAAATATAGGTGCCAGCGCTGGCGCACCAAAGGCTAAGGCTGGGGATGGAAGAGCCTGCTGCCCAAGATTATCTGTAAACTATTGAGAGCACACCCCTTTTCGAAATGGATTGGATGTTCTAAGACTAAGTTCGGCTGCGAAGTCAAGTTGTCCTGTTCGTAGCTACTTTTTATACACGCTTTCCGCATCCCAATGATAACACTAGGGAATCCCAACAAAGCACCGTGCTAAGGTACGCACCCAAATCAAATATAACTACCAATTACCAAAGAGGCCAGGATACCTGATATACGTCGCTGAGAAAAGGCATAATAATGAGCACCAAAGATCGAGTATACAGGAGTTGGAATGAGAGTTCGTGAAGCAACGGGGGCATGACTGAGTTCTTCTTGAACGGAGTGAGAGCAAACACAGACATACATCGTCAGTCTGGCTATGGGAGACTAGTTAGCCTCTGAAACAACAACAAATTGAGAGTGCTAGGCTTCGGAGTTTCTGTTTCATTGTTAGTAGCCTGTTTGTCTCCCCTGGCCTTCTTGCAGCCTGAGCAAGATTCTCCGAAAGCTGGGGTTCCTCCACCTGCTCATCCTTCTTTGGCTTGTTCCCCTCAGCCGGAGCTGTGATACCGACAGTGCCCTCTGGGCCAGCACCTCCCATCCCACCTTCCCCGGTAGCCGAACCCCGTTTTCGATCGTTACCAACAGCAGCAGAATTAAGCTTGAAAACCCGGGTTTCCCTCACTTGTTCATCCTTCTTGCTTGCTACCGGCCCCTGGCCTGGATTGTTACCCACAGAATTGGTGAGTGCCACGATATAGGCCAAACGAGAATGTAGAGGCGTTTCCTTGTCAAGTTCACCCTTCCACTTTTCAAGGAACTTGCTCATGACACTAGCAACCTCAGCTTGGTGTTCCTAACCGAAAATGGAACAAGATTAGTTGCCACCTAGAAGGAGCAAAGGACAACCACATACTTCTAAACGATCAGCAACTAAAATCAATGATTTCACCCAATCGTTCAAACATCGCGTCGGATCCATTTGACGCGCCAAAGGAAGTAACTTGTCGAATTTATCCCATCCACCCCTGCGGCTGAAATCGACGATATCACCCTCGATACCAGCAGCTCCTTCCAAGAACGACGGCAGGCCCTTGACAGCTTCCAATAAGGCGGATCTGCGAGGTTCAGAGAGGGGGAGCTCCTCCCATCCATCTGGCAAATAGAAAAATTAAAATCAAGTCAATACGGATTAGATGTGGTTACGCACGAGAATCGATTTCTAGTGGACACTGAGTGATGTGGTGCATACAGCACTTTGGGAGGTGCGTGCAGACACGAGAGAAGTGCACGAACAACTCCTTCGCACGACTTTCTTGATTCCAATAGTCGACAAAGGGTTTGCAATACACATATCCGTATGGTTGCATGGCCCTGCGCACTACCACTGGGTTAGGACTATCCCATTCCATTGGCCGTCGTAAGTCAACCCCCGTATTATCTTGAAGGGTCAGGGGGCGAAGATCCCAGGCAAGAATTCTCGCGGCATCACGCTCCAGGTCAAGCAATGAGGTGAGGGTATCGAGCGGGACGATGGCACCAGGAGAAAGAAGGTTGTTCGAGAAATTTAATTGGTAAATCCTGAGTAGCAATAGAAAATCGCGCCCACTGTGAGTATCGGCAGCTTCGTACGCAGTTTTCGCAGCTGACAACATGTTGGTGTATAGCCAGTCGAGCACTTCGGATAGCGGTCCTGTTTGTCCTTCCGGCGGTGCCCAGGTGAGGATGGTCTTCAACCTTTCCGCTGGGGAAGGATACTCCGATATATACTTGTATACTATCATGGTGAAGGCGGGATGACCTGACCCCGCTCGCACAAGGGTCTTGAAATCGTCTTCACTGAACCATTGGGGATCGCCAATTTGTCGGCCGATTTCTTGGAACGTCCAACGCATGTATCGGATGTCTCGGCTGTACATGTCCTCTACAGCGCCGTATTCATGATCGAGTTTTGTGAAGTACAACAGCACCCATCAGTGTTCTCCTACTCAAATTTAAACATAACGGATCGAATTCACACCTCCAACCGAACCATTGTCAAAGGTGGTCATGACTGGATCAGTGGAGTATCGCGGAGCGATCCCAAAAATATTCATCGTGCTCTTGGTTGATCGAGGGTCAGGAGGAGAGGAAGCGAGCACTCTCGCCATTACCTACTGGGACTGGGGGGATCACTACCAGCAAGTAGTCACGAGGCGTCCGTGCGGCACGAAGTGTAAAGCGGTCAATACTTATATACCGTCGTTTGCAAAATGAAATGCCAGACGATTTCATCGAACGAGCGTGATTGATGGTAACAGGCCCAATTCGGAACCTGGCGCTGTTACCATCAGTCACGCTCGTTCGCTGGAATCGTTGGCAGTTTATTTTGCAAGCGACTGCAAGCCCAAAGGCAGGGGGAAACAAACGATTCCAATAATCCGAATCTTCCACTGATCGAATCGTCAAGTAGAGCGGAAGCGGGCCTTGCACTGGAGCCTCAGGTCTCAGACCTCTTCAGAGTAGAGCGAATCTGAAGCGGGCTTTTCTTAGGAACTGTGGTTCCCTCACCATTTTAGCCTCCAGTTTGTCTGAGGTAGATACAAGGTAGTAATGGCAGAAGGTCCTAATACGGTACGGCTGGTTTTTACACTGAGTCCTCTGTCTACTCTGAATATTATGAAAATACATTGCATACCGTAGTTTCCATTCTCTGTAGGCTTTTACAATTTAAGTATGAACAAGATCCACCTTTTGGGATAGCTCTTCCTCCAGCGTGCGAATATCACTACAGTCTGCGTCCCCAGTGATCTTAAAACGCTTTTGAAGAAGGTCCAGCAATCTTTGAACATAATCTGTTCGATGTCGACTTGCTGCAGAATTGTGACTGAGTAATTCACGACGAAATGAAATTGCTTCATCGAGGACCTTCACTACCCTATCCCGGTCGAACTGGCATAAGAGAGCCTTCGCAAGGTTATCGAGGGATATTGAGAATTGGAGGTGGGGCGCTGGATGGAGCGCGAGTGCTTCACGATGAAGCGAGATCGCCTCTTCGAGAAGGACCCGGTCAGCGTCGCTGTGGTGGGCATAAAGAGAGTATAGTGCCCTCCCAAAGTTATTGAGGATCTCCGAGCGATCGGGATGAAGGTTTGGGAGGAGTTTGACCGCTTCACAGTAGTTTGAAATCCTCTGTTTTAGCGCATCAATATCGCGATGTTGTTCAAAGAAAAAATGGAGGGCATGAGCAAGGGTGTCGAGGAAGGCGGAACGTCCAGGGTGAAGCGTTGGCAAGAGCGTAAGGGCTTCTCTGCTGAGAGAAATGGCTTTCTTCAGCGTGTCGATGTCATGTTCGTGCTTACAACGGGATAGGAGAGCAAGGGCGAGGTTGTTGAGCGATATGGAGCGATTTGGGTGGGGATTTGGCCGGAGTGCAAGGGCCTCATAATGCATTGAAATCGCTTCGTCCAACATCCCAATGTCGCCTGTTTGCTCATGGAACGACAGAACGCCATTCGCAAGGTTATCGAGAAACGCGGAACGGTCCCGATGGGACGCCGGACAGAGGGCAAGCGCTTCACGACCAAGTGAAAGAACTTCGTTCAGGGTCTTGATATCGCCATTGTGTTTGAAGAGGGATCTGAGAGCCACGGGAAGGATGATGAGCGACTCGAGGCGATCTGGGTGGGATGCTGGCCGAAGCGCAAGTGCTTCATGACTCAATGAAATGGCATTTTTCAGTGTCGCAATGCCACCGTTATGCCCATAAAGACGCATGAGACCGTTGGCCAGGGTGTTTAGTAATTTGGGGCGATCCGGGTCTTGTGGTAGACACAGTGCAAGTGCCGTATGTTCCAGTGAGATGGCTTCATTCAAGGTCGCAATCTCACCGTTGTGTTCATAAAGAGATTGGAGAGTGTTGACCAGGTTGTTGAGGTACTTGGAGTGATCTGGGTGGGCTGCAAGGGCTTCGCGATAACGCGAGGCCGCTTCGCTGAGGGTCTTGGTGTCGCCGTTCCACTGATATAGATGAAGGAGAGCACTGCCAAGGTTGTTGAGCAAGGTGGAGTGCTCCGGGTGTTCGCATGGGCAAAATTCGAGGGCACGGTGATAGAGTGAAACTGCTTCATGAAGGGGGGTTGGGTTTCCGTTTTGCAGGAAGCATGACACCAGGGCCATGCCCAGTCCGTTCAGCGCTCCAGCACGATCGGAGTGAGGCAACAGTTCCGTCGCATATCGAAAGATTGCCACTGCCTCCTCGTACATCTTTAGACTACCCATCCGTTCGCCCATCGTCGCATAGCGCCTTCCCAGTTCCGACCAAATCCCGCCATCGCTATCATTGAGCCGTACGG
This sequence comes from Candolleomyces aberdarensis, assembly GCA_004126415.1. Classification (NCBI taxonomy): domain Eukaryota; kingdom Fungi; phylum Basidiomycota; class Agaricomycetes; order Agaricales; family Psathyrellaceae; genus Candolleomyces; species Candolleomyces aberdarensis. The sequence continues at coordinate 34,651 of SDEE01000267.1, forward strand.
CGACCTCCAAACAAGCTATTTGAAATGCCCACTGATCCGAACCACTTTTGTCTAAAGAAAGAGCCAGTCTCCGCAAAATCATCGCCGTACCCTCCCCCTCTTCTCCTTCTTCCTCCTCTTCTCCCTCCTCCCCCTCCTGCCCTTCCTCGCCGTGCAGCCTATTCTTGCCAGGCCGCAAGCTTTCGCGAAACAGCGTCGCCCAAAGCCATTGGGTATCGGCAGCAATTCTCTGCAACATTATACAATGCTCTGATCTAGCCCATTGATCCTTCAAACGCGGAGTTCCTTTAGAGAGATGAAGCGGCCAGTATTTGATAGCGTAACGCTGGATGCTGCAGAGTGAAAAGTTCTGGTGCGAGGGCTCGGGCAAAGGCGGCAGGCTGGCGAGTTGCTCGAGGCAGCTCAGGCCCAGTGTAGAGTGCGAGTCGAAGACGGAGATTGAGAATGGATCTTCCGTCGCTGCAGCTTGGACATATTCCAGAAACGATAGATGGAAGAGTGTTGTGGCCGGGTGAACCATTTTCTCTAGACCTGGGGGTGGGGGTCGTATCTGAAGCGCAGAAAGAGCTGATTGAATCTGCGGAACAAGGTGAAGTGGTATGTCTGCAAGCGAGGAAAAGTCGGAGTGAGAAAGTGGTTCTTGGAGGGCGAGTGTAGCTCCGAGATATTGTCGGAACTGCTCTCGTGCATCTGGGGAAAGGAACATGCGCATGAGGGCGTTGCGGTACAGCTCCTCAAGCCGATCACTATCGCCAAGTTGGCGCCGACTTGCGACAATTTCTGAGAGGATTTCGTGAGGCGGGGACTTGCTGAATGGGGACGAAAGCAACCAAACCACGGTCGCCGCCCAGACGGGGAGACCACCCGAGAGCTCTGAGAGCTTGTCGATGTCTTCGGGTCTAGCCATCCGCCCATCCACCCAAGGGATGTCCTTTAAATGTTGATTGAAGTAGGTTTTGATCACTTCCGACGAGACTGGGAGAAGGGGATATGTGCGGAGGGTGATCCTGTCGATACCGGGTAGGCGCGAAGCGAGAGGATCCATGCGACTTGTGATAATGAATTTCACAACAGAGCTCTCTGCGTTGAGGTGAACCAGGGCCTTGAGGAATGTAGGATGATCTGGCCATTCATCGATGGCGTCAATGATGATTATGAGGGGATTCGGGGAGCTGAGTGACGATAAGGGTTCTAGGATGTACTTTCGAAGATGCATTTCCAGAGAGGTGACATGGCATTGGTCCATTGCAGCCACGATCCTTGGAGTTGCTTGCGGGTGGATACTCCCAATTTCATGAGCCAGCATCTTGATGATCGTCTCGGGCCCACACGCGTCTGTAAGACAAATACCCAGGAAGATGGAGGCTGCCAATCGACCAGCTGACCGGAGCTCATCCGAGAGGTGGCCAGCAAGGGTGGACTTCCCTATGCCAGCTGGCCCAAGGACACAGAGGACAAGCTCCATCGAACTGGATTCCCAGTCGTATATCTGCTCGACATCCGGCTGCCGACTGTCAGGAAGGTATTCCACTGACTTGGCGCTCATGTCTGGGTGCTTCGGGAGCGCACCCAGCCTCAATCGTTCTGGCGACGAGAATGTCAGCAGGTCGCCCTCCAGGGACTTGGGCGCAAATTTCTCGTGTCCTCACCGTCGTATGAATGGTTGACTACAACGTGCGTAGCGTTGGGTGCATCGAGATAATACAAATCCCCCATTCGAAAATTATGTGCGCCTTGGAAGAATGACTGACTGTTGCGTCCCTGGAAAAGCGAGGTGAAGCGGGACATAAGACTGGGCTTCTTGGGCTTGGGTGGCATTGTGCAAATTGAACGGAGCCCAGCAAGATGGTGGAGGGGGGAAGCAAGGAGGAGAACCTGGTCCAATTTTGGCACGAGGTTCGTGGGCTGTGCGATGATAGACGCCTACCGGCATTACTCCAATGAAGGCTAATAGGGGCTTCTGCCCGTCGTCAAGGGCAAAACGAGTATAATACGAAGAATTTGGTAGGGCCAAAAACGATGACTTGGAACTGTTTTTATTTGGGCGACCACCAGGCGGACCTTCGGGCTTGACGACGCAGCTTGGCTTCGTCGTTTGTCTTGCTTCGGGCCCCAAAAGATCGCAAACAAGCCCAGGTTGTCACCTATATCGCCATGGCCAAAAAAGAGGACCGGAAGTCATCAGTCTATAGCAGTTACAGGGTATATAAAAATACATAGACAGTCGTCGCAACAACAAAGGAAATGTATGGGCTCGAAAAGAAATAGAGCAACAGGAAAGCACGATAAAGTAGGGTTCGTTACTGGCATTCATTCGTGACAAAGCAAAAGTCAGTCTGTTCGTAAAGTCTTCGTCTACTGCGCTTGAGCCTCCTGCAAAAATGAAACCAAAAACGTCAGTTCGGCATCCCGGAGGCAGCGACCAAGAAACGATTCGAACCTGATCAACAAACTCCATGGCCTCTTCCCTCTTAATCGACCGGATGGAGGAAACCTTCTGGTTGTTGAACAACACTCCGTAGAATTTGTCGGCGGTGACCAACATTTCGGGTCTGAAGGTTGTGACGATGAACTGAGCAGTCGAAGACAACTCTTGGATCATAGCTACGTGGGTTGGTCAGTCGGGCAGTCGGGCTAATGGGACGGGAGGAAGCAAAAGACGTACCGGCAACGGCGGTACGATATTGAGCATCCAGATTGGCGTCGATCTAGTGTAACAAGATTCAGAACGACTGGGTATGGTAAAGGGCAAATAAAACAGACCTCGTCGAAGAGGTAGAACGGCGCAGGGTCACATTTCTGAATGGCAAACACTAGATAGAACACAAAGCGTTAGCAAAGAACAAAGGAAATGTGGAGATGCATGAAGATCTTACCCGTTGCGAGAGCCACCAACGACTTCTGTCCACCAGACAACTGCTGAATCCTCAGACCCTCATCCACCTTCGAGTTGAACGAGACCTTGATCGAAATTCCGGTATAGTTGTCGATCGTGCTCTTCTGAGTCTCTTCGTCTTCGTCAGCTTCTTCGTCCTATTACATACGTAGACAGTCAGTCGCCGGTCGACATGAGATATCCATCCCTCTCAGGAAACCGATTGTGATCGAGCAAGAAATAATTACCTGGTCTATCCGTCGTTGAATGATCAACCGCCCGCGTCCAGCGGGAACCAATTTTTCGAACACCTCTTCGAAATTCTTGGCCACCTGCTTGAACGTCCGCTCGATCGCCTCGTCTTTCCTCTGGTCCAAAACCTGCACGAGCTCTTCGATCGATTCTGCAGACGTATCGAGTTCTTCTCTTCGCTTGATAAGCGCGTCTCGCTGCTTAGTGAAGTTGCTGTACTGTTCGAAGGCTTTCTTGTTCACATGAGCGAACTTCTTGAGGCCTTCGTTGACTGTATGCAGTTTCTTCATCAACTATGGAGATGAAGATAAGTTAAAAAGTTGAGGGAGGCGGCGTGAAGAAACCGAAAAGGAAGGGCGACGTACCCGCTCGACCCTTTCGTTGATATACTTCTCGAACGCCTCCTCAGGTAGGACACCCAGATCTCGAATATTCCTGTTACACTCGTCCTTTTTCGCACTCAACATTTGTCGTTTGGCAAGGTATCGCTCAGTCGTCTTCTGCTGCTTCGACATCGAACGGCTATCTTCCGTCTGCTGCCCTTGAACCTTTTCGAGCGTTGATCGCCGTTCTTGGATCTTGTTCGTCAAGTTCTCGCTCTCCTTGTCCATGCCTGAAGAGGAAAAAGACAAGTCAGCGGCGAGACTCTCGTGGACTTCCGCCGCAGTGAGGATGTTTTGTGGGCTTACCTTGGACTTTTTTGGTCAAAGACTGGATAGAGTGGTTCAGGCTCCGTAGTTCTCGTTGACGAGCCTCCAAGTCGTCGACTGAGGAATCATCTTCGCCTTCACCGAGAGCGTCCAATCGCGCCTGAAGATCTTCCTGCCGCTTCAAGAGACGCTCTTTCAGTTCAATCTCCAGAGCATTCTTCTTGGCTTCGAGCTGGGAGCAAGAAAGGCGAGTTTCAGCTATCATCACATCGAGATGTTTTACAGGCTTCACGGCTTACCTCGTTCTTCCTCCTACTCAAGTCAACCATCTCCTTCTTCCTCCTATCCACCTCCTTCCCGAGCGTCACAATCAACTGCTCCTCCTCCGCAGTGATCCCATTCGACAGCGGAGTCTTCAACTCCGCACTCAACGCCTCAAGTTTCCCATCCAGCCCTTTCAACTCCGTCTCCAGCTCCTCCACATCCGTCTCCAACCTCCCAATCCGCTCTTTCACTCTCTCCTTGGCGCGGGAGAGAGACCCACCCTCGTCCATCAGCCGCTCCCTCGCCTCCCTCACCTGGTTCATCTGCCCATTCAAAACCACGATCCGCCCATTCATCTGCGTAATCTCCTGCTCGACGGTCCCAATATCCCGCTTCACCTCCCTCGACTTGGCACCCTCCGCCTCAAACTTGTCCCTCCACGACGTCACATTGCGTATCCCCTCAATCCTCGACCTCCGCACGTCATGGTACCCACCCGTCAGCGCACCCTTGCGATCGACCTTGTCGCCGTCGAGGGTGATGGTGTTGATCCCGTGGCTCTTCACGTAGGCTGCGGCGATGTTGAGGTCCCGGCATACGCACGTCTTTCCGAATACTTGGCTAAAGGCTTTTTCGAATTTGGGGTCGTAGATGAGTTTGCCGAGGAGCGGTTCGGCGTCGGGGCCGTTGGGCATTGGCGGGTTTTTGGGTTTGAGGCGGTTGAGGGGCATGAAGGTGACGCGACCGGTTTTTTCTTTGAGCATTACGTCGAGGACTTTGGAGGCGGTTTCGTCGGTGTCGACGACGACGTGGAATAAACTTGAGATAGATGGGTTAGAGTGTTAAAGATTGGGTGGAAGGATGGTGGGTCGCTCGAACTCACCTGTTCCCGGCTGTTAGCTCGACGGCGCTGTTGAATTTGGGATCGGAGACTTGGAAGAGTCGGTAGAGGGGTCCGTGGACGCCAGGTAGCCTGTATCGCTCTGCAATGCTATCGACAGCCCGGAGACCTTGGCCGGTGTCCTGGTGTTTGGTTCGGTCAATAATTCAAGCAACCATGAAGGGATTGCGCACCTTGTCCATCATACCGGCCAGGCTTCGCTCTGCCGACCTCAACTCGTCCGACGCCCGACTCACCAAGCTATCCAGCTTCGTATCCTCTCGCCACAGGTCCTTCCGCTTCTCCGTGAGGTCCTTGTACTGTTCCTTGAGGTTATTGACCTCGTCCCCAAGCTCCTTCACCTTTTTCCGACCGTCTTCAATCTTTTCTTGTGCACCCGCAATCTGCTCCTCAATCTCGCTCTCCGACCTCCTCAACGACTCGAGCTCCGACCTACTGGCTTCAAGTGCGTTCTGTTGACCAGCCTTGTACGTGTTCATAGAGTCGATCTCATGTCGCAAAAAGTTGTCGCGCTCGGCTTTCGACCTAAACTTGGTCGCTCGTCCTTGCTTCGCAAATAGAGCGGCCAGGCGCAAGGACGCTTCGTCCAACCTCCTCTTCTCCGCCATCTCCTTGGCCCTGCGGTCTTCCCATTCAGGGAAAATGGCGTCGAGGGCGCTCTCCTTCTCCTGGATACGCTGTTGGATCTGTTCGAGCTCCTCCTCGAGTTCTTGACGCTTGCCACCGGCGTTGGCACCTGCCGCCTTGAGATCCTCGATGATACACTCGATTTCCGTCCGTGTGCGTACGAAATCTGTGAGTTCGGCTTGAGCGTCTTGCTTGGTTTGAGCCAGCGTCTCCAGAGCGTGCTTTGCCTCCAGAATGTCGCGTTCGAGGTCCTGGATCTCCTTCTCTCGCTCGCTAAACTTTTCTCGTCGGATATTCGCACCGTGCAGTTCGGCTTTCCTGTCTTCTTCGATCTCGACGAGCGCCTCTGCCACGTCCTCGAGCTCACGTTGGTATAGAGCGTACTCGAGACACCGCCGCTCCTTGTCCTTTTCCTGGAATTCCTTCAACTCTTCCTTCTCTTCTTCGAGTTCCTCCAGCCGTGATTCGATGTATTCGAGGAGTTCGTTGATTTTGGTGCGTTTGCTGTCGGTGTCGGCCATGATACGTAGGGATTCTGCACGGCGCTGCTCGTAGACCTTTGTACCCGCAACCTCCTTCAGCAGGGCTAACCGCTCGTGGTCCTTTGCGTTTGTAAGGGCCGTAATGCGACCTTGGGGAACGATATAGTAAGGATTGGACTTGCTGAACCCGGCACTCTCCAACAAGTTCATGACATCGGCTTTGCTTGCGCTTTTCCTGTCTAGACTGTACTCGTCCTTCTTGAGACCGATGGTTCGTCGGAGGACGACTTCGTCATGGCCGGTGGGGAAGCGGTTGTCGGAGTTGTCGAATACGATTTCGACGAATGCGGAGAGGGTGGCTGCGTCGGAGACTCCTTCGTGAAGGAGAGAGACTCGTTCTTCTCTGGACATTGAGGTGTAGGCATCCGAGAGTACGAATCGGATGGCTACGTGGCGGTGAGTACCTTTTTCATTAAAAGACTGTTTGGCGAGACTCACCAGCAAAGAAATTACTCTTCCCAGACCCATTACGGCCGACTACGACATTGTGCTTGGGTGAGAAGGGTTCAATCTGGGTCTGGTCACGATCTATGGGGATACCTTAGTATTTCCAGCGCTACACAGGTCAGAAAAGGCTTACAAGACTTGAAGCCCTGGATTGTGAGGGTTTTGATATACATTTTGGCCCTCGAGGATGGGGGTGGTTGGAGGCACCAGGTCGCGTTGAGCTCAACGAGAGAGCGTGATGTGACGACGCGACGCGTGACATTGTGACAAGCGCGACAATGTTTTAAACTCCGCGACGATACGCGTCATTTATTTCTCGCACAATCACCGAAGCAGTGCAAGGTTTTCAATACATTGGCAAAGGGTTATTCGAAGAATGTGGCTGTTCCAAGCAATTGCCTCGCCTGTCGGTGCGCTGGCATATCCCACTCTCGTCTCGGCCTTCCATGCCAAAGGAACAGTCGAAAAGCTCAACCCGCTTCCCCAGTCCATACCCTTCTCCACGCAGCACCCAGGATGGCCAGATAGGTGTGCCAGCGCCAACGACCAGGCCGAGATCGAGCAACTTTACCAATGTTAGATCCCGACCAGTTTCATCCCAGCAGCAGACTGAGGGCATCGTGCCACCTGCAGCGAGCAGTGGGGCACTGACGGCATATGCTCAGCTTTCATCGTCCGACTCTACTTCCACTAGTGCTGCCCCCATCGGAAGCCTGCCACCCTCCCCCGGGCCAAGGGTGAGACCGCCCGAGTTGTACAATTCGCACCCTCCTGGGCCCTCGGCAGACATACGTGCGTCGGTGGCTCAATCATTACCATCCAACCTACTGGTACATCCTCGACTTTCTCCCTCACCAACAAGCCCTCTCCCTACATCTTCCAGAATGGTTAGTCCGACCTATTTATATTCTGGGGAGCGGACCGAACACGTTTCTCCATACCCGGATAGCACGGCCGAAACCCCATTACCATTATTGCCACCACCACAAGCACTCGTAGACGACGTCGTGCCTTGGCCATCTCCTCAGCAACCAATTGAGCAGCTCGGGGCAAGCAGACATGGGTCACTAGAATTTCGACAACCAGGCGTTGTGGCGGCATCCATGGCCCACCTTGGGCAATCTCCTTCACATGGGTCGGCCGACGATAGAGTCAAGAGAAGGGCTGTGAAAACAATGCTGCCAAAACTACGGCATCCACCGATATCTTCCCATTCCATGCAATCACATTCTGAGCAGGGAGCCCCCATTGCAACTTTGAGATCACCTCCAGGCCGTGTGGAAGGGACGCCCCCGGCTCGAACGCTGTTCAGTCGCGCTCACGACTTTGGAATAGGGAGTTTCCATTACGTTGATGCACAACATGCCGCGCATGTCACAGTCCACTCCCCGCCCTATGCTGCTTCATTTGACGGTGCGTTGTTCTCCGTTCCTTCACAATGTCATGTGTATACTTAGGGCGCCTATCTCTTGGATTTCCAGGCTGGGATCTGTTGCTGAAGCACACCGCACGCAACGCTCTCCACAACTCCCGTGCCCGGTCCGACGCTCCAAAGTGCGATGAAGATACCAGGGTCGAGGTTGCCAACGCAATCATGACTTTCATTGAGAATCATGAAGGTCCCCAACGCTTGTTGTGCATGACAGGTGCTGCAGGCTCTGGGAAATCCGCCTTGCAACAGACAATCGCCGAAATATGCTTGGGGAAAAATTCCCTGGCCTCTTCATTTTTCTTTTCGGCGGGTGATCCCGACCGAAACACCATTAACCCAGTCGTCCCCACAATCGCGTACCAACTGGGGAGATCAAGTGCTGCTGTCAAACGGCTGATCAAGACTGCAGTCGAGGAGGATCCTTTGATCTTTGACCAACATTTGTATGCCCAGATGACTACGCTGATTGTGAAGCCTCTGGAGCATCTTAGAGACACGGGGCTGGATCTTAGCACCCTTCCATACGCTATCTTGATCGACGGCATCGACGATTGCATGGGGGAAGATCCTCAAGTGGACCTGTTAGCTGCTATCAAGGACTGTCTGCTCGTTGACCACCTTCCCTTTCGCGTCTTCATCTCCAGCAGGCCTGAATGGGCAATCCGTTCAGCGTTGGAACCGGGCGGCGACCTCCATGCAATAGCGCACCATATCCGGCTCAGCGACGACTACGATGCCTCTGCGGATATGCGTCGATACCTCCGGAGGAGGTTTCAAACCCTCAGTCTTCGAATTAGAGATCCCAATTGGTTCCACGAGAGCGACATTGAGACCCTGGTGCGAGCTGCTTCAGGGCAGTTCATCTATGTTGCGACGGCGTTCAAATTTATATCGGAACGCCTAGCTTCACCCGCCGATAGACTGAAGATAGTCTCAAACTGGACGCCGGACGAGAACCAAACAGCACGTCCATTTGTGGTGCTCGACCAACTCTACATAAATATACTTCGTTCTGCAAAGAATGCGTACGAACAGACCCACCACGGACGCGACTTTCTTCTGCTTCTCAGGACATACAATATCGTTGTTGATGGGCTTTCTGCCAAGTCTTTCCAGGACGTACGTTTTTCAGCGGATATCCTATCTGTTCTGCTCGGCCTGGAGGCCAGAGCCGAAGAAAATCTGGTCTCTGACCTCCACTCCCTTGTCGCTCTGGAGCGCGATTCGCGTCTACGTCTGTACCACAAATCCTTTATCGATTTCTTGGACCAAGACAATCGTTCAAGAGATTTGTTTGTACCACGTTTTCGCATATGGACGCACCTTGCAAGGTGTTGTATGCGGTACATCATTCAGTGTCCACTTGACTTTGACTCTCGTGCGTGATCACCAGTGACTAGTTTGACCTATTGACTACTGATAATCTTCCGTGTCTAGTACCAGATGAATGGGCAGAGCTCCCACTCCCAGAGCTTCGTCAACGTTGTCTGAAGGAAGCCGTCGAGAAACTACCGTTTTTCTTGCGTCAGTCCACCACGATTGATGATGATGTCGTTGATTTCACCCAGAAGGGTGCCTGGCCAAAACTCGACAGGTTGTTGCCTCTGGCGTATCGCACGGGGAGCCTTCGCAGCAATTGGGGGAATTGGATTATGTACCTTCGACCGTTCACGGAGTATCTGACAGTGAGTGTTCTTTTCACATTTTGAGATAGGAAATAACATCATTTTGTTGTTGTTTGTCAAGGTCCGAGAGCCTGAAGTTGCTGCGCTTATAAGCACGTTTATTGAAAAGTGGGAGCGCGACGCTCGGGAGTGGGACCGTGCATCGTAGACTCCTTGTTGACTAAAAATTGATTCAAGTCTCGGTGATTTGGACTGGGAATCCAAATGTTGTTACGTACACAGTCAAGAAGGAGCCAAGCGATAGGATTTTGTAAGATGGGATTATATCTGCAGCGTCATAATCTTACAGAGAGCAGTAAACTTGCCAATTGTTCACCGCTCCACAAGAACGACATGTATAAGAAAAACAAGGCCTGCCTCGCTTCGCTACGGCCTCAGGATACACTGGGGATAGTACGACCAAGTTTCGAGTCAATATGCTTCTGGGCTCTGGAAAATGTTATTACATATGACAACTCTCAATGAGTTTGAAGTGTACGGTACAGGCCCATGAGTTCACTCGAGGGCTATGGCAAGCGCGGCTGTGCTAGCAACTCCCATCGAATCGATACCTACCTCTGACGCCCTCACTACTTGTACGAATGATCATTGACGTGCTCATCCCAATCAGCCGGAACTCTCCTCACGATCATATCCAGAAAAATGTGATGTTCTGACAAAGCCTATTGAGCTTGCTGCGCAAATTTGAAATATGATGCTAGATGCTAGATGCTAGTAACAGCACAAGGTCCCAATAATCCTTTTCCACACCTCCTCAGCCGACTCTGAGTTGTGGAACGCCAGTTTCGATTACTGGGTCGACGACGCCGCATCTGTCAGCCTCTCAATTCTGGCGTGGTTCTTCTTTCTTGACCGTCGGAGTGCAGCAATAAATTCAATTGTTTTACAATATAGTAGTTGCCCATAACATTCTGCTAGGACTATCAATGATAATTATTCTCAGAGGGGAAACAAAGGAAATATATCATAAACAAATTTAGCAAATGCTTAAGCAAGCGTGTCATGCTCCAATAAATAGTGAACAGCAGTCAAAGGGTCGTCCAGACATCGATCGACAACGTTCGGTCCCGACTCGGGATCTTACAGAGGTCAGAACAGGAATGAAGAACAATTGTACAGAATGTAGAAAGGGCGGATTTGGAAAGAATTGGTCAAAGAGAAAGCAGCCAAGAAGTAAACAGAGGAGGCTATCCAGACCATTTTGTATGCCGTACAACCTCTAGAGCATTGATCCTGCAGCAACTTTCGGCGAACCAGGCCATATCTCGGATTGCAGTTCATGTGCCATTTGAGAGCCTCGGGCAAAGAGTCACTGAGACCCGCACGCTTCTGTGATCGATTTGATTGCATTCCCGGCAACTTTTGGCGAGAACATCGTAAATGAGATCTCCAGACCCGTCCCTTCGAAAGTGGCCAGTAGTCCAGATGAAAAGAACAGCGAAGAAATCTAGATCGTGCCTATAGCGACGCTCTATCCCTCCCTTCTTAGCATCTTCCGTTAGAAGGTCAAGAGCCATAAGTGCCCGAGTTCACAAGTGAAACGAGCAAAGGCGAAATCGCAAAACTTGGATACCGTTTGCTTGGGGTGCCACATCGAGTCGATCTGGTGTCTCTTGGACCTGCAGGACAGCGGTGCACAGTCAGTCATGCGCCACATTCATGGCTTGCCACGGGGTTAAATGAATGGCATAGTGACGAACAGATGGGCGTCTTTGGCCTTGCCTATCACGATTATCTGCTTCTCGTCAACGGGTATCGTTCACAGATCTTCAGTCAAAGTTTGACTCTATTGGCCGGTTCGAAGACAAACAACAGTCATGGACGACGACAACCTGGCGATCCTCTCACAGTACGCTCGCGAGGCTAGTCTGTCAGCGGACCATGTTAACATTCTCTTTCTACAGCTTACCTATACCACTGATCAAAAAGATTGTCTCATGTATCGTCGTCCTGAAGGGCGATCCGGCAGGTACAATCGCCATAGCCTCGCTCCACCATCGAAAGTGCTATACTTACCGACAGTCACAGCCCAGAAAGATCTCATTGGCGGGCTCTGCCACCATCGATTCTCGAGGACCGTAGGCGAGGCATCTTACATCAACGAAGCAGTCGCTGCGAGACAGGCAGCCATTCAACTGACGCCTCCTGGACATCCTTATCTCCCAATCCGTCTCGTCAACCTCACACGTTCTCTTCATGATCGTTTTGAATATACGGGAGATCTGAAAGACGTCGATACGGCTATACTGTCAATGAGAAAAGCCGTTGAAGCTACAGCTCCTGGGGATCCCAGCATGGCGTTCCGCCTCTCCATGCTCGGGAATTCCTTTAATCTTCGATTTGAACGCAAGAACAGGGTATCCGACTTGGACAAGTCGATATCTGCTTACCAGCAAGCATTGCGTCTCCTCCCTCCAGGTGACACACAACTACAAGCCGTCTTGCTCAACGACTTGGGCAACTCACTGTATAGGCGGTTCCAAACCACCAGCCGTCAAGATGACATTAAAGACGCCATATCTTCTTACCGACGCGCAGTCGCTATCCATACCCAGCTCAACATCGAGGCATGTACATTCTTGAACGGCCTAGTATCCGCTTTGCACGCTCGATTCGAGTGTACCGGTGATATATCAGACCTCGAAGAATGCGTCGCAACACTCCAACGGGTCATTTCAACTACCCCACCCGGAGACCCGCGCCTTGCAACGTGGTACGGCAACCTCGGGAACGTGCTTCAAACGCGGTCAGTAGTCAAAAACTCTATCGACGACATAAATCAAGCAGTGCGTGCAATGCAGAAAGCCATCGACCTCGCCCCAAACGACCATGCCGGTGTGTCAGTGTGGCTACACAACTTGAGCAACGCTCTGGGAGTCCGGTTTGAACGCACAGGGAACATTCAAGATCTTACACAGTCGATCGCGGCGAAACGTAAAGCCATTGCACGGACACCGCCAGGACATTCCATCTTCCCTTCCTTGCTGTACCACTTGGGTATCTCGCTCCACCGGCATCACGATGTTACCGGCCTCAAGGACAGCATCGATGAAGCTATTCATCTGCAAACGCGCGCCATAGGCATGAGTCCGACTGGACACGTTGACATCGCGAGTCGATATAGAGGCCTCGGGATATCTTACATTAGCCGGTTCGGTCGTACGAGGCAGTCCTCAGATCTCAAAGAGGCGATATCAGCGCATGAGAAGGCTTTGGCGCTGACACCCGCAGGACATCCCCGTCTGTCCGCCGTGTGGTCCGCACTCGGAAACGCATACCGAGAACGATTCCATCACGAAGGCAATCTCAAGGACATCGAACTCGCAATTTCACTCCAGCGCAAGGCCGTGGAGTCTACTCCGATCGGGCACAAAGACTTTCCGGACACTCTGTGTGGGCTCGGCGAGACGATTTGGAGTCGGTTTCAGCATAAAGGTGCAATGGAGGACATCCAAGAATCGATCCGTCTCCTTGTGAAAGGGATTGGGTTGGCTATGGAAGGTCACGTCGATCTCCCGAGATACCTCACGGTACTGGGCGTCGCATACCACGCTCGATATCAACGCGTCGAGGACCTGACGGACATTGAAGAAGCTATATCCGTCTTCCAAAGGGCTGTCAAGGTTACGAAGAAAGGCAGCGCAGACCTTCCAAAGCGATATGATAACCTGGGAATCGCTTTCCAAGATCGATTCGGGCGATCGAGAGAGATTTCTGATATTGAAGAGGCGATTGCTGCCCAGAAAAAGGCGATAGACCTCATCCCGACAGGAGAAGAAAGTCACCATCCGAATCCCTTCAGCAATCTCGGAATCTCGTACCACTCTCGGTACGAAGTCTCTCACAGACTCGAAGATCTTGAGCGATCGATTGCGTTCAAGGAGAAAGCTATCTCACTCACACCCGACGGACACAGGAGCATGCCGAAGTTGCTCAACAACCTCGGTAACTCGCTTCTTTTACGATTCGAAGACGCAGGAAACTTCGACGACGTCGACAAAGCTATATCCTTGAAGGAAAGGGCTCGAGGTCGGTTACCTCCCGAGCACGTTGACATTGTGTTCTATGTCTTCAACCTGGGAAGTGCATGGCAAGTCCGGTTCCGGCGTACAGGCGACATAGCCGATATCGACAAAGCAATCGCAACAATTCAAGAAGCGATAAAATTATGTCCTGAGGTCCACGCTAGTTTGCCGTCCCTCAACTACAGCCTCGGACAGGCATTCAACTCTCGACTCAAACATACGGAGGACGAGGGCGACCTGAAGCAGGCAATTGGCAACCACCGTCTCGCGGCCATCTCACCCTACGGTTCGCCCCTCACGCGGTTCCACGCAGCTGAAGCGTGGGCTATATTATCCCATCCCATAGACCCTGCAAAGTCGCTGGAAGCTTTCGATACAGCCATCCGGCTTCTTTCTCTAGTCGCAGGCCTCGAGCAGACGGTGCAGCGGAGACACAACCAGCTGGTGAAGACGGGTGTATCGGACTTCTCCCTCTTGGCCGCGGCTACGGCGCTTTCCCTGGGGAAAAGTGACAAGGCGCTCGAGTGGTTGGAGCGAGGGAGGTGTCTTGTATGGAACCAGATCAACAGCCTACGCTCACCGCTGGATGAACTGAGGAAGTACGATGAAGGGCTCGCCAAGAGGGTGCTGCGTGTGTCAAAGGAGTTGGAGACGGCTGCGTCGCGGGATATGGATAGGGACAAGGCTAGGCTTGTGGGCTCAACGATGATGACCATGGAAGAGAAGATGACGCTGCAAGATGAATCGAAGGGTCATGTCAAGCTTGTGAAAGAGTGGGAAGAAGTGCTGGAAAACGTTCGTGCGATCCCAGGGTTTGAGAGTTTCCTGCGGCCGACTTCATGCGCAGAGCTTCTCCGCAACCTTCCCAGGGAGGGTACGGTGGTCGTGATAAATGTGTACGAAGATTGGTGTGACGCTCTCGCTTTGTCTGCTGAGACGGAAAAGCCTGTGCATATCCGGCTGCCTCGGTTTCAGCACCAGGAGGCGGAAAGGTTGAGAATTAGATTGCGAGAGAGGTTGATAGAGTATGGGCTGCTTTTGCGTCATGAAAGACACGAAGATCGCGGTATACGACCTGCTACTGAGAGAAAGGGTGGGAGAGCAGTCGCAGAGGTCCTCGCTGCCCTGTGGACTCGCGTTGTGAAGCCAATTCTTGGTGCCTTGGGATTCACCGTACGTATGCTTTTGTTCTTGATCAATCATTTGGTGCTGAGTAGTTTCAGACTTCAAACTCACCGAGGAAGAGGATCTGGTGGTGTACAACTGGTCCCCTCGTCTTCCTCCCTATTCACGCAGCTGGAATCTATACGAAAGGCGACACCCAAACGATCTTTGATTACGTCGTTTCGTCGTACATACCTACTGTCAGCTCACTCTCTCAACGTGAAAAGAGCTCTCGGAGGAACACCTCACAGAATAATGGGCTGTTGATGGTCTCCCAACCAAATGCAAAGAACCTGCCTCCAATTCCAGGAGTCAAAAAGGAGATGGCTCTCGTCCAGAGCATTCTCGAGGAACACGGCGTAAGGAACTCAATCATCGAATCGGCCGCAGCTACAAAGGATGCGACGGAAAAGCATATGAAGGACTTTTCATGTATCCACCTAGCATGTCATGCATCTCAAAACGCTCTCCGGAGCTCTTTCCATCTGCACGATGGCCCTCTTGACCTTGGGGCGATCATCCGAAGTGACATGGACTCGGCTGACTTGGCGTTTCTCTCGGCGTGCCAGACAAGTGTAGGGGACGAGAGACTGCCGGAAGAGGTGGTGCATTTGGCGGCAGGGATGATGGCTGCAGGATATAGAAGTGTGGTGGCTACCATGTGGTCTATCGGAGACAAATCGGCGCCAGATGTTGCTGGGTCTTTCTATAGGCATTTGCTAGCGAGGGAAGGAAGGAATGGGAGGATTGGTGGAGAGCTTGCGGCAGTTGCGCTGTATGAAGCGGTGAAGGATTTGAGGGAGAGGTCTGACGTGTCCGAGGATTCGTTGCTCAAGTGGGTGCCATACGTTCACTTTGGTATATAGCGAGTTCTGTATCTGACCTATCAAATTGTCAATAAAAGGAAGCGAATTGGAAATAAATAGCTTGGACGATACTCAAGTCGATTTGTCGTATTCTCTGACTCGAGACGGTGGGCCCTCTTGGCAGCCTTGTGGGTTCTTCGGATTGCATGGGTTGAACAAGCTTTGAGTGTCGACAAATGGTCCCAGGAGTCCTCTATCCTGACACCAGCATCAAGAGGAGGCGGAGAATTAGCTGAAGGCTTCGGTGGCGGTACGGGTATGGGTGAACGGGAACCGGAAAATGAGAGGTACGCGATGGGCATGAACGAAAAGGCAATCACGGCACATTTGGGTCGGGAGGGCGATCTGCAGGGGTCACTGAGGATGAGGGTAGGAGCGGAATGCCTATTGCCCGTACTAAGGTCGTGTCTGAAGGTATCCGCGGCTCTGCGGTGGCTTCTCGAGTGCCCTTACCGAATTGGAAGTAAGCAGTTCATAGTTCATAGCATCAGATGGCTGTGCCGTACACCACATCTACGTTGTGGCTGTCGCTCTTTGGTCGCTCTCCTTCTTTCGTACTCTCTCCTTGTCTTCATGCCCAAGGAACAATATAGCACCTCAGGCTCGGGTCTCTGCTCCCCCAGCCCATACCCTTTGCCATTCAGTCCCCACCATGGTTGGATAGGCGTGTCAGCGCGAGCGTCAAGGACCGGGCCAAGTTCAGGCAGTTCTTCCAACAATAAGTCCCAACCAAATTTGTCCCAGCAACAAACCGAGGGGATCGTGCAGTCTGCGGCGAGCAGGAGTGCACTGGCGGTCGAACCATCGCAGTACAGTCCATCCACCCAGCGTCCGTCCTCCGATTATCGCCAGCTACCTTTTGCAGAGAGTCTGGCCTACTCACCCAGCGGTTCCTCTACACAGAGGCAGCGTGTTCCCCAACACCGAGACGATCCTACCGTCGGAAGCTCCCCGTTGCTACCTAGAACACCTCGAACCCAGCAGCTAACTCAGAATACGATGACACAGCTGCAGGTGAACAGCAATTCCCAGCTTAGACCTTGCGATCCCTCAACAGGCGAACATGGGCGCATGACTCAATCATTGCTGCCCAATCTGTATCCTCGGCTTCTACCCTTGCCCGACCGACCTCTCCAATTACCTTTCGGAAAGGCCCCGTCGTATCCTTGGGAGCAAAAGAACCAAGTTTCTGCAAACCCGAACATCAGCGTAAATCACACAACACGATCATCGACTGCCATGAACGACGCAACGCTTCGACCATCTCCTCAGCGACCGATCGAGGACATCGTGCAGATCGGGTCGCTACAACTACTAACAGCAACCACGACGGCGGCACCCAGGATCAACTTAGCGCCTCGGCCATTCACTTCGCAATTGGCTGAGAACAGAACTCAGGGAAGCATCGGGCAGTCGGTTGAATCTGAAATTCTGCAGAATTCACAACATCAACCACCATCCTCCTACTCTCAACATCCACCTTTCGAGGAGCGACTCATTCCACCACCATGGCTAACAGAGACTCCACGATCGAGTCGATCGTTCTTCAGAGGCGCACAAAACGTTCGAACAGGGAATTGGCAGTATTTCGACGCCAAGAATGTAATAATCCACCCCCACGTTGACTCGGCCGATGGTGCGTAGTCATTCTTCGTTTCTTCACGATGGCTATATGGCTGTACTTATGTTTGTGGCGTTGAATCCCTGGCTTCGCTAGGTTGGGAGCTTCTGCTAAAGAGAATTTCACCCAATGCCCTCCACGACTCAAGCGCTCGACACGACGCTCCAAAATGCGATGAAGACACACGAGTCGAAGTTACTCGGGAATTAATGGACTGGATTGGGGATCGTGGTGGTCCTCAACGTTTGCTGTGCATGACGGGGGCTGCAGGTTCCGGAAAATCAGCGCTCCAGCAAACTATAACCGAATGCTGCGCAGAGTTAGGTATCCTCTCTGCAGCGCTCTTCTTTTCTTCTGAAGACCCCACTCGAAACACGATCTCTTTCGTGGTACCTACCATTGCCTACCAGATAGGATTGAAACACAACGGATTCCGAAGCTCCGTTGCCGCCGCTGTGAAGCACGACCCCCACATATTCTCCCGATCACTACAATCTCAGATAGACGTCCTCATTGTTCGCCCTTTCGAAAATCTCCGAAGGAGCGAGCAACTTGACATCAATACCTTTCCGTATGTCATTCTCATCGATGGCCTGGACGAGTGCCAGGGCGAGACAACCACTACTCTACGCCTTGGCGCCGATGGAGTTAATGATCGACGCAAGGCCGAAGATCGACAAGCTGAATTATTGGCTGCTATTAAGCACTGCATCCTCGACAACGACCTCCCCTTCCGCGTTTCCATTGCCAGCAGACCAGAGTGGGCTATCCGTACTGCGCTCGAGCCTGGCGGCTATCTCCGCAATGCGGCATACCACCTACAACTGAGCGACAAATACGACGCCTCTGGGGATATGCGCCGATACCTGTGGAGGAGATTCCAAGATATTGGCGCTCGAATTGGCGACTCTCAGTGGTTCACCAAGAACGATATTGAGGCGCTGGTCCGAGCTGCGTCGGGGCAGTTTGTGTACGTTGCGATGGCATACAATTATATATCGGAACGTCGAGCATCTCCTGCGGAGAGGCTGAAGATTGTCCTCACCTGGACGCCACACAAGGGACAAGTGGCAAAGCCGTTTGAAGCGCTTGACAGGCTGTATACCCACATTCTTCTGGCCGCGAAGAATGCGTATGAAGCTGTTGACACCCACAGTGGACGCAACTTCCTTTTGCTTTTCTGGGTATATAATCACACTTCTTCTATGTTTGCTACGCCTCTGGATACAACGTCTGTGCTACTTGGCCTAGGAACCAAAGCTGAAGATAACCTTCTCTCAGACCTACACTCCCTTGTGACCTTCCAAAGGAAAAAATCTGGCAAATTATGTCTATCTCTATACCACAAATCCTTTTCCGACTTCTTGAGGGAAGAAAGTCGTGCAAATGATTTGTTTATACCGAGATCTCGCGGTCTCGCACACCTCGCAACGTGCTGTATGCATTACATCATCCAATCATGTCCGCTCGGCTTAGACCCTGGTGCGTAGTCGCTAGTGTGGGCTTGACTGACCCAATTTCTAACTGCCTGTTTTTAGGGTTGAATGAATCTAAGGAGCTCCCAGAGTTCCAGATGCGTTGTTTGGAAGACGCTATTATGTACCTGTTAGAGTCTTTGGCTGATATTGAAGCGGACCCCATCAGTGATGAAGTCGTTCATTTCACCGAGAAACGTGGATGGCAAAAAGTCGACAAGTTGCTCCCTCTGATGTATTCGAATAGGGGCCCCTTGCTTGAGGATGGCATATGGTATATTCGTAATTTAGCTTGCCATTTTGAAGTAAGTGGTCTTCCCTTGGTTTGAGGCAGCGACTGAAATTGTTTGTGTAGGTCCGAAATCCTGAGGTTGGGGCGGTTATAAGTGGATTTGCTGAGAAGTGGGAGTGTGATGAGGAGGAGTGGGAGCGTAAACATACAGGACAAGGACTCGATTCTAGTGGTTAGGACCAGCTCTGGTTTGCCGCATGCTTCTACGATACAGGTTCTCGTAATATTGAACTATGAATGCGATCTTGGCCTCTACATCTGAATGCACTTCGATTTTGTCGGTAGCTATCCATTCCCATCGCAAAATCGCATCGGCTGGCTAGTCAAGCTTGCAAAGTCTAGACCGTCGACTTAAGGATATCCATGGATTTACTCCAGTCGCCGGGAAGGACGGGGCTCACTCTTCGAAAAGCGATAATTCCTCATCCGTTACTTTTTGCGAAGTGCAATCAGAGCGACGACAGCCTGGAGGGTATCGACGTCCCCCAAAAATGCGATGTAAGTGGTGTTCAGAAGGGTCCAGGAGGACTCCCTCTGATTCGTCCGTTGAGTGGCATCTGACAGCGTAGGGTTCGAGTTGGAAGCAGAATCGGAGCTGGCGACGGCAGATGCCAGCGAGCTTTGAGCTGTCGAATGTGAGGGTTTTACCCATCGTTTCAGAAGCAATCGGGCTCATATAAAATAAATAGATATCAACGTTAGGGAAGGCGCTTGTGCCTTGGCAAGTGCAGGAGACTTTCAGTCAAGGAGTGCTAAAGAGCTGGTGCTAATTTCGCGCCGCATTTCGTGTCTCCGGCCCCTGTCCAGGAATAGCGGTTGCGATCTATAGAGTATCACCGAATGCCATTTTACTGGTTCCGACGTTGTTGCCTCTGTATGCTCTTGCTTTGGCACAAAGGTCTCGCCAGACCCCACCCCCGCCTTTGGCGGATCGGCGCCGAGCGCCTATCGATGTCTTAAAAATGATATGGAAGCGAGTCCACTGGGGATAAGATGGTGCTTTTCGTTGAGAACGCTACTACTGGAGGGCAAGCAGGCGAGTCCGCTGGGATGTGAACGTCGTCTATGCATCTTTGCTAGGGCTGCTTCTTTGAGTGCTTTATCTGTTATATGAAACAGATAAGGATTGATGGGTGTGTTCACACAAGACAGAAAGCTCAGAGGAGGAGCGTGAAGCAAAAGGTTTATGGGCAAAAGCCGTCAGGCTTTTCGGTCCGCCAGGACCACNGTGATCTAAGAGTGCGAGATCGAGATGAGCTGCGACGGGTGGGTGGGAAAACAACACCGAGCAGCTATCAGATCGTTTTACAATGGTAGACGTAATCTTAAAGTTAAAGAGTCCATTGTCATATTTCTTAGACCGCCGCATGGGTTCCTAACAGACAAGTTGCAGAGTTGCTGTTGATTGCTGTGGTTTCCAGTATGAGCGCTGAACCCTTGGATTATTCAGGGATTTCTTGATGAGTTGCCGGTGTTTCCTGGGAGTGGTGGGTGGGGAAAAGAAAACGGCGGCAAGGCGCCTCGGGCGAGCTCTATGCTCAGAGGCGATGGCAGTCGGAAGGAGAGAGGCATGCCGCCTCGTGGGAAGAACCTGCCATCGCTTTGATGCAGAGACATGATCCTAACCCTCCGCTCCTGCGTCACTCCATCTTAGGCTTGGTTATCTATGCATCTTTGCTAGGGCTGCTTCTTTGAGTGCTTTATCTGTTATATGAAACAGATAAGGATTGATGGGTGTGTTCACACAAGACAGAAAGCTCAGAGGAGGAGCGTGAAGCAAAAGGTTTATGGGCAAAAGCCGTCAGGCTTTTCGGTCCGCCAGGACCACCGTGATCTAAGAGTGCGAGATCGAGATGAGCTGCGACACCCAAATAGATAGGAGTCCTGCGACGCGACGAGCGAATCTCGATACCCATAAACCTAGGAGCAGGATGCATCTGGTTCACCACAGGCACTGCAGGTTTGTTAGATTGCTAGTGGTTATCAGTTCTGCAAATTTAAATTTGAGACTTGTCTGTTACCTTCACCATTGGGTGAATGGGCGTTGACTTGATAAATACACCAAATTGGGCCTTGCCTCAAGTATGCAAATCTGTTGTAGTCACAAAGAAGCAGAGCTTTACTGTACCAATTCGTTCAATTCGTCACAGGGTGTGACGTGTGACATGTTTGACGAAATCTGGATTTCGTCAAAACCAGGTGAGGACTGTGACACCCCAAGAAATTTCGTCAAATAGCGGGAAACCCTCCGTCTGCCAGGAAAATTTGTATTGGACAAACATGAAATTGTAGTAGTTGTCATTTGTATATAATAAAGAGACTCGGAGCACCACGCCCCAGCTAATGAGGCGTGAGCTGAAAATCAAAGCGGCGGGCATGAATGATGGCCGACAAAATGCAATTCCGATGCCTGGGCCTGGGCTTCCACCACAGCAAGCAGCCATGGCATTGCAAGACCTCCTCCCCCCCCAAAACTTGTCGATTTCTGACCTCATTCATGGGAATATTTCTATCATACAAGTGGCTGGAGATGCCATTAGCACGAAGCCTGAAGATTACGTTGTCGAAAAACCACCAGATGTTGTCACCCCTGCTGCTATCATTTGCATTCCAGCACCCGAGTGCTCAATCGTCGACAGTCTTGAAGATTATCTTCAAAGCAAACACCACACGGACATTATATCCATTCGGTGTGCTCATCTATCTGCACGCTCGAGTCCAAGCCTACCTGTCGATGTCGTCAGTTTCTGGAAAGGAGCAGCCGAAGCAGAGAAGGCGCAAATAGCATGGAAGAATGCTTATAACTACCTCATGGAGCAAGGGTGGAGTGTCATGGATGTGGTCGATATGCTGGATCAGGTTGCGTGGTCGGGGAAGGTGAAGGGATTTTCGCGCAATGGTACGGTGGAGAAGGTTGAGTTAGCAGGGCTTGCATCGGCAAAATGGCTAAAGGATGATCACATCAGCATGGCGCTAGACGTTCTGCGTCTCGAGATTGAAGAAGGGATGGAAGGGGTTGGAACGACATTCTTTCAGAGTGTCTGGTTTTTCAAGATCCTCCGTGGAGGGTATGCAGAGCAAGAACAGTACACGAACAGTCGCACTTACCAATGGGTTCGCAACTATGGACACAGGATGGCGGTGGGGTCTATCCAGTACCTAGGACTGATTCTTCACCAGGGTAGTAACCACTGGACTGCTGCTGTGATCGATGTTGAGAGCAGCACAATCCAGTTTGGTGACTCACTCGGTGGCGGCATCCCTCAGGAAGTCAAGACGATCCTTCTCTGGTGGACAATGTTTCACACTGGAAAGGAGTTCAACATCAGTGCGCTACCGATCGGGGAGCAGAACGACTCATTCTCGTGTGGAGTATTTGCATGGAACGCTCTTGCAACATACTTCTTGCCGGCTCGATACAAGATTGCAACATCAAAGACAGTTGTGGCTCATCGGATCGATCTCCTTCGAAAGATGCTAATGATTCATATTGCAAACAAGGTGAGTTTTGTGGACCTGTAGCGCGATAGTCTAGGAGAACTCACATTGTGATAGGAAGATCAAAGCGGCGAGGGCATGGTCGAGGAGGATATCAGGTGTCTGAGCGTGATTCAGAGCAGAGCTGGAACCTCCCCACCAACCACACCCTACGAAAGCGGCGTTGACAGCCCAGACGAGCCAGCAGAGAATGACGCAGGTGCCTCGAATGCACTATCACCTCCCACCGCCAAAGTTTGCAAAGAGTCATCAATTCGGAGGGCATTGTCGATCGCTGAGAATGCTGAGAACGAGAACGAGCTTCCAGGATTACTAAAATGGATGAAGAAAGCAACTGCCACGGAACATGACCTGCAAGTCGCTCGAGACCATGAAAACCTAAAAGCAACGCAAGAAGACCGTGAATTACAAGAGACGCTAGCAAAGATCACGAAAGAAGAGCAAAAGCGGGAAGGGGCCAAAATTCGGAAACAGAACGAACGAGCGAGGAAGAAGGAGGATGAAATTGCCCATGGATTGAGAAGTCCAGGCGGCACAAAAAGAAAGGTATGATCTGCTATCTTTTGAAGAAGAAATGAATAACATTTCCATTGGGTAGATCAAACAGATGGAGCTTACCGACACTACAGAATCATCTAAGCGATTCAAAGAAAACAGTGTTGCTGAACTTTCACGACCTACTCGGGCAATCCAAGCAAGGATCATTGCTCAGCGCCGGTACCCTCAAGGTCGAAAGAAGAAGAACGAAGCGCGTCCAGCCACTTACCACAATTGGTTCACGCCCTTCATTTGGGCACAAATCGAGCAAGCAGTCAAACGAGCAGGCTGGAGAATGAGCGCGACAAGTATTGTCCGGGAAGCTCAAAAAGCCGACCCGGAGGTCTTTAAAGGGCTACGCCATTCAACAGTTGAAGGCTGGATCGACCGTTCTGGGGACCGTCCTCGATGGAAAGCCTCCGTTCTTCAACGGCTTCAAAGAGGGAACCTTACCGGTCATAACAAGGGCGGAAGGCAAGGGATCTTGGTGCGTGCAGCTCTCAATTGCGCCATCTTATATCTCGTTGATGGAAAATACCAGGATAAATACCCTGCTGTCAAAGATGCAATTATTTCAGTCCTTCAATTGCTGCGGAATAACGGTGCACCACTCACCATCGTCACAATCCGAGGAGTTATGCTTGCCATCATCACGTTGCAGAAACCCGAAATCCTCGAGCACAAGACAAACGATGGTTTGACGTTCAACCTCTCGGATGACTATGTACGGAAATGGGTCAAGAAAAACCTTCACTGGTCCCGTCGAAAGGCAACAAAGGCCGCACAGAAGCTACCTGATGACTGGATGAATCAATGTGAAAGGTCAGCTCTTCGAAAGGCCTTCGTCATCAAGGAATATGACATACCAAGTGCGCTCTATGTCAATTCTGACCAGACGCAAGTCGTCTATGCGCCTGGAGACAAGATGACGTACGCCGAAGCAGGGTCGAAGCAAGTCCCTGTGGTTGGAGTTGAGGAGAAGCGGGCGTTCACGGTGATGGTATCTGTTTCCAGCGATGGCCAGTTACTGCCGTTCCAGGCGATCTACGAAGGAAAGACCGAGAGAGTGTTGCCTTCCAAGGAGGCCACTGGGCGCAGGGAGTGCGACGAACTGGGGATTCAGTTTGTACCTTCTGGAACAGGTACATATTGGTCAAACCAAGCAACGATGAAGAGCTTTGTTGAAGACGTACTGGTTCCATACTTCAATCGCCAGCGCACCTGCCTTAACCTCCCCCCAAGCCAGAAAGCTCTCTGGCAGATCGACGTGTTCTCTGTCCATCGTTCAGAGGAATTCCGTGGTTACATGAAGAACAACCATCCAGATATCGTTCTTGACTTTGTTCCAGGTGGATGCACGTCGGTTGCCCAGCCCTGCGATGTTGGCATTCAGCGCCCGTTCAAACACTCAATTCGGAGGTCGTACTACAAGCGAGTGGTCAACGAGATGATCTTGTTGTTGGGGAATGGGAAGCAGGCGCTGTTGGACACACGGATTGGGCCGTTGCGAGATGCGAGTGCTCAGTGGTTGTTGAATGCATACCAAGCTGTGAATAAGCCCGAGTTAATTCAGAAAGTACGTCTATAAGAATTCAATAACACACCAAACTCACAGATTTCTTGCAGGCCTTCAAGAACTGTCGGGTTGACGGGCGCGGTATCGACCTCTCTTACTCAACGTTGACATCCTTTGCTATCCGAGAACGCCTGCGAAATTTGAGGAATGAAGATCTCGAGTTTTGGAATGAGCTAACAGGAACTAACCTCGCTCAGCCGGTGATTAATCCTGCTGCCAACTATCCTGAGGACGACATCACCATCAACGAAGACGACGCCACTTTCAACGATGATAGTAGCATTGAACCCTCGCTGCTCGATGCTGTGCTCATCTCGGGATTAGTTCCGGAGGGCCTCACGTTGAGGAAAGATGGGTCTTACAGGTGCTCGGGTGGTGACGAGTGAGCATTGGGGATTATCTCGCCATCGAGCAAGGGTCATGTACGATGTGAACCGGGAGCAATGTCAGTGGTGGCTAAAGCTCAACAGAGGGGCCTATGTTGCAGAAGATGTATAATGAATAGAGGTGGATGCAAGAGAAAAGAGCTGGATGTCGTTCGATGGCAAGAGTACGAACAGTTACGAGAACGGCTCACCGTAGACGTAAACGATTGAAAGCGGAAGCAAAATTGGAGCGGAGGCAAAAAATATTCTATTTTCGAGCATTTTTAGGGCATTTTCCTCTCTGGGGAGGATTTCGTCAAAATTGGATGTGACCTGTGACCTGCGTGACATTTCGTAAAAATGGGGGCGCGTGTGACCCGTGACTGTCGAATTGAACGAATTGGTACAGTACCTGGCAAACCCAAGATTGATGGTGGAGAGTCACGGCACAGGCGCTACCCCCCGCTCGGGTATTTAGAGCGTGCCACCGTCACGGTGATGCTAATGTTGGTGTGGCTTTCTGCTGCTGGAGGTCTGACTCAGATGATCGTAGCGCTCTGACCCAATCATCCAATCGGTCTTTGAATGTGGGATAATATTGACAGCTAGCACCCCAAGTTCTCGGAGTAATGCGAGTAGAAAGCAGGTTCTCTCGCTGCTTGTGCTTATTCCGAGGCCTGAGCAAAGGATTCAAGCGAGGGTAAGTGCAGCTTGGCCCACATTAGACATTTTCTTCGACCGTAGTGCTGATGTTATGCTATCAGAAGCGCGGCACTGTGCCAGAGCTAGTCCTGGAGCATATCTTTGCCCTCCAGGATATCCCGTTGGCTGTGGAGAGGAGACTCGCGCTTGAGGGTGGAATTCCAAGCTCGGTTGTCGGAACGAGACAGCAGGTGGTACTGAACGGTGGCTAATGTCGCGCTCGCTCCGAAGGAGATGGAGACTTGGTCTCTTGTTGAATGAGTGGATGGCGGCGAGCTGGTCTCCATGCAGCCACCTGAGTTAAATGCGTGCTTGCGGGGGCATGACTACCCCTAGCAGAATAAGCCCCTGTATAAGTCAGTGAAGGGGCTGCAGAGATGCACCCGCGGCTCAATTTTGGCTGGTTATATAAACAAGTCTGATGCATGAGGAAAACTGTCAGATTTATTGCAAGTAACATGAATTATTACAAGTCTGATTGACGACAGAGACATCCCCCGAAGTGAAGGCCATGCAGTGGGACTATGCATCCTGACGCGGGAGTGGCCAAGCAGGTGTTCTCGAGGACTGAAGCAGTGGAGGGGAGGGGGAGGGCCGTCGAACGGACTTTGCTGCAAGCGTGGCGGAGATTGCGACGACGACAGGCAGGGTGGGCCAGGCAAGGGGCGTGCACCTTCTGACAGTGCCTAGTTCTAGAGCTGTAGTGCTTGGTGCAGGAGCGGCCTAAAAGCGATCAGCGGGAATGAGCAGCTCGGTTGTGTGAGCCATTTCACACAGGTCAGATGTGACCCTGCCTGAGTGGACAGGGGTTGCGGTGCGGTTGCTGGGAGCTGTGAAATAGAAATGTCCGGGGTACCCGACGCCTGTGGTGCGGAAGCGGAGGTGGTTGGGCCGGCACGTCTCCGGACGCCTGCGATGCAGAAGCGGGGGTGGCCCGGCACGCGGCTCTCGATGC
>SDEE01000268.1:0-61289 GCA_004126415.1 Candolleomyces aberdarensis
CAGCGAAAGCCGCAACGAGGGTTGAAATGGAGACGAGCTTGGAGGCTTTCTTCGAGCTCGGGATAGCTTCGTCAGACCGACGAGCCTGTTGTCGGGTTCTCGGGCGGGACCTTGGGCGGGAGCCTTGGGCGGGGCTGCTGGCGGTGCTGAGGTACGACCAGCGAAAGCCGCAACGAGGGTTGAAATGGAGACAATCTTGGAGGCTTTCTTCGAACTCGAGCCGCATTCGTCAGACGATGCGCCTGTTGTCGGGTCCTCGGGCGGGACCTTGGACGGAACTGCTGGCGGTGCTGAGGTACGAGCAGCAAAAGCCGCAACTAGGGTTGAAATGGAGACGACCTTGGAGGCTTTCTTCGGACTCGAGCTGCCTTCGTCAGGTGGTGAGCCTGTTGTCGCATCCTTGGGCGGGACCTCTGGCGGTGCGGATGCACGAGCAGCCAAGGCAGCAACAATAGCAGAGGTAGAAAGGCGCATGAGTGTGGAGGTGCCGAGGGTCTGAGCTTGCAACCCAGCGACCTTCTAAAAGCCCTGCTGGACTCCTTTCCTTGTACTAGTCCCCCACGAGTCAAAGGCGTGTGTTTGTTTGCGTTCCCCGAGATGTCAGCTGCCTTAAGGTCGTGTTTCGATTTTCGCTGCGCATGTCCGCACGAGCTGGCCTATTGAACTCAATCGGTAGGCCGCAGATAACCCACCTGGCTGGTCACTGGTCACCGATGTATTTAAGCGCTTATCCTTTAGCCAATCGCTGGGACCGCCGACACACATGCCAAAGTGCCGCATACACAGCTAGCTCAGTCCAAGAGCACCTGCATCACCTCATGCTTAGTGAGGTATGTGTTTGAGAGATCCGCAGTATGCCAGGAGTTGAAGGAAGCGCTCACGCTTACCTAATCGGAGATCAGACAGGTCAACTCGAGAGTTTGGCAACGTCGCTCCCTGTACAAATCAATGAACCAATCTTGAACACACACCCGTGGGGTTCGCTGGCCCATTGGCGCTATGGTTCTGACTTTACCTGTTGACTCCGTTTTTTACAGCGCGAATGTCAATCAGTCATTGGAACATGATCAAGAATACAGGCCGAATGGCATCGTCTGAGTAGAGAATGGTCTCGTTACGAGTTCCATTCTTGTGCTCGAAAACAACCTGGACAAAGTTAACAACTCTTGCGTACAATGAGATCGACAGTGGCTAGCTTACAGAATTGTATCCTTGGGGACAATTCGTAACCTCGTACCAGTTGTTCACTTGCCTGACTCTCCCAAGGACAACCTTGTTCAGGAGAAGGGCGCCATCTGCTTTGCAGAAGTCGTAGGCTCTGATATGAGGGCGTTTGATAAGAGATTTGGAGAGAAAGAATTAAGGACTTACTTGCTCGAGGCTGACGAGGTATAGATGCCCTGGCCAAACCTATATCATACATAGTAATATCATGGGAGCAGCAGAGGATGCTGACTTACGCTCCGTTGGGATCCGCAACATCGACACTGAAGGAACACTTCAGAATATTACAGACAGCACAATATGAGGAAGCACAGAGCTTCTTCGTTGATACTCCAAGCTGGCACCGCCTTTTTGTCCCATGGTACCGAAAGCACTCTTGCGGCCCAATGCGTTTTCTGGATTCTTCCGTGAGCTAGGCAGAATAACCTGCAGTTTCTATGAAACACGAACCGGTAGAGTTCGTATGGCCTCTGAAGGTCTTCATTTTCAATAATTTTAAAGACTTTCGTGATTGCAGGAATGGAAGAGTGGCTCCCCTTCCATGCTCTCTTGAAATGCCTTTCAACTAGAGAGTGTTAAACAACCGAGGTCCGTCGGCAGAAATGTGATCAAAAAACCAAGTATACTTACCCATATCGTAGACCGTATGATCTCTCGGAACCTCAAGAATAAATGGCGCCAATTTCATAGCAACCCTCTTGCAAGTCAAGCCGCAGAGGTCATGTTTCCCGTCCTTAGGTCGGAACTTGCACACTAAGCAGGCAGCTTTGGCCATGTCGGCACATGTCCCTCCACACTGTTGCTGGTCTTGTAGCTTTGGTCGACGATGACAAGCCTGTCAACAAGAAGTCAGCATAGCTTCCATACAGCAAGGAGTAGGATAGATCCGCCACGCACATTGCACATGCGAGGATCAGTAGGGCCGTCCTGCCAGAATCTCTCAATGCAAGTAAGGCTACAAGCAATACCACTGTACTCGCTGCTGGCCCAGTGGACTTTACAAACCTGAGGTCATGATAACGAGTGAGTGGCAAGCCAAACACGTGAAACATGAGAGAGGACTCGGCTTACCACGCAATGCAGCCTAGTAGTGCCAGTGAGGGCAGATTTCTTCAAAACTGAGCGGCCTTTAGTAGAACCTGTCGTCATAGACTCCTTAATGGATGGAACAGCAGGCACCGATGGACTAGCCGCCGCGCCATTACTTCTAGGGGCTTTCTTCAACTTCGACCTCACACTGCCTCCGTCAGACGACGAAATTGTCGTCGCATTCCTTGGTGGGGCCACCGGGGGCAAGTCCAAGGCCTCTGGAAAATCGAAGAGTAAACAGGCGTAATCGACATGCCAAGATTCTTGGGGATTCCTGTGAAATTGAGGTCCTACTTTTTTTCAACACCGAACGCTTCCTTGCATCCGCGGGCGGGACTATTGTCTCTGAGACACTGGCAACTAGAGACCTAAAAAACATAGACATGGAAAAGAAGATGGGTGAAGAGGCGACGGGAAGAGGCGACGGGAGGGTCTGTGTTCCAAACTCACCGTTCAAAGGCCCCGACTCCTTTGAATTCTCGACGTCCTTGGTTCGTGTCTTCATTTTGGTACGCATATTCGAACGAGCTGGCTCACCGACCCAAATGACAGAAGATTAGGGTGGTTCATCACTATAGCTTCTTGAAGCGCCCGTCACATAGCTGATCGCCGGAGAGGGTCAAAGTGACTGCTGGCATGCATGCCAAACCACAGGGCACGAACAGCCCTCAGTTACAGCTGTCGGCAAAATCGTAGACGTTTTCCATTTTTTCTGGCTGTGCGCCTTTTCTGAGTAAGCAACCAAAAATGGCTACGTGACGCCATGGGCCCGCTGCGGTGGTTGAGTTTGGAGGTTGGCTTTTTCTCCACCCATGACGGCGATGGCTAACATAATGCCCTGCCAGTGCACTTCATGCTCTAGCGGCTCACAGCTCTTCCACCAACATCACCTCGATGTTTCAGTACTCAAACATTCACTCCAGCCAGTGCTTGCCAATGGGCACTGGGTAGAGGATATGCTTGGTGAGGGAACCGCCGCTAAGAGGCCCTGAGCCCAACTCAAACCACCATTCCGGGGACTCCAAAGCCCACCGTATTTAGACTAGATTTGGTATCTTATATAAGGAAGGGCGCACGCCAAAAAAAAGGAAAACGTCTACGATTTTGCCGACAGCTGTAAAGAGTAATGTCAGCACCGCAATGCCGAGAACGAGGTGCATAGCCAACCTCAGGTGCATAGCCAACCTCTGCTGTGTGCCATCAGTCGAAGTGCCAGGAGTCAGAGAGAAAGCGCATATTTTACATAATGGAATGGCAGGCGGAGGCCTGGGCCGCCTGAGACTGAAAGTCCTGGACCCTGAGCTCTGATATAAAAGCATGGTAGATCGTGCAACAAAAAAAACTTTTATATTATCCTTCGAGAAACGACTGCCCAGGCGAGGTTACATTGAGAATTGAAGTTGACTTCCTGGATCAACTTTCCTTCAAGTTGGAGAAGCAGCGTCATTGAACTTCATGGTTCCCTTACGACACCTCTTCCTGTCTTCACCAGATGAATGTCTTCATAAGACAATTGAAAAACACAATTCTCAATGAGCACCCTCTCAAGCTGCGGTTTACGAGGCATTTGCGCTTAAAGTACGTCGTTCCGTGAAAGATAATGAGTACAATTTTGTCGCTCCGATCTTAAGGATGGCAAGAGTTTCGCATAAGCACGTAGAATGCCTCAGCTTGCTTTCCACAGGTACCCTCTCGTGCCCTCTGACCTGCTAGGAACCAAAGTGCCTTGTTCAATGGCGGCCTGCTTTTTGATACAGCGCAAACGGCAGCGAATTATTGGAAGATAATTAGGAAGACGGGTCGAACCGCGTCGTCAGAGTAGAAAATGGTTTCGTTGAGAGATCCATTCATACGATCATAAACGACCTGGAAACAAACAATTTAATATTGGATCGGATTGATGGTGGGTAGCTTACAGAGTCGTGTTTGGGCGGACGGCTCATGACTTCGTTCCAGCGGTGCACTTGCCTGACCCTCCCAAGTACAGCCTTATTCAGCAGTAAAGCGCCATCTTCTTTGCAGAAAGAGAAGGCCCTTTTATGGTTATACAAGCCCAGGTTATGACAAGGAGTGAGAAAGAGAACTCGAAGCTACTTACTTGTTCGAGGCTGATGAGGTATAGATGCCCTTGCCAAAACTATGTCGTAGACATGTAAGTGATGCCGCAATAAGAAGCAGAAGAAATTTAGCTCACGCTCCGCTGGCCTGTGCAAGATCCACTTTGAAAGAAGTCTTCAGAATATTGCAGATAGCACACGTAGTAGACGTGCATAGTTTTTTTGTTGATACTCCGAGCCCGCACTGACGGGTTGTCCCATGGTATCGATAGCACTCTTCCGGTCCAACCCGCTCTCTATACTCCTGTGAGCTGACCATAATAACTTGGAATGGAAAGACGAACCGATACAGATCATACGGCCTGTGAAACTCCTCATTTTCAATAACCTTATAGACTCTCTTGATTGCAGGAATTGGGGACGAGCCTGCCTTCCACGCAGTCTCGAACATTCTCTCAACTAGAGAAAATGTCATCGGTAAGAGCTTTACCAAGAAGGATACTACACGTACCCATATCGTAGGTTACATGACCCTTCGGAATCTCAAGGATGAGCGGCGCCAACACCAAGGCAAGTCCCCTGCAAGTCAAACCACAGAAATCATGTCTTCCATTTTTGGGCCGGGTTCTGCACAGCAAACAGGCAGTTTTGGATGTATTAGCGCATATCCGACCACACTGTCGCTCTCCTTCTTTCTTTGGACGACGGTAACAAACCTACGAGCAAGAAATAAATATAGTGCACTCATCCCCAAGACGTTAGATAGACGCGCAACTTACATCGCAAATGGCAGGGTCAGCAGGGCCGTCCTCGCAAAATTTCTCAGTGCAGACAAGACTGCAGGTAAGCAGGTCGTCCATGGGACGGCGGACATTACAGACCTGTGATAAATTACAAAGGGGAGTGAGCAATGATCCAGACAAATGTAGCAGTATGAGCGAGGGCTCCGCTTACCACGCAATCCATTCGAGCGTCGTCAATTGACAGTGACCGTGCATTAGAGGGGACTCGGTTGTGCTTGGAGACGGATTTCTTTGGATTTAAACTCGAATGGCGTTTAGAGGAACCTAGCCTCGCCGGGTTCTCCAGGGTTGGAACTACCGGCACCGAAGCACTAGCAGCTAAAGCCGCGATGAGATTTGAAACGCTGATAGTCTTTGAGGTTCTATCTGAGCTGGAACCGCTTCTGTCAGGCAAGACCTCTCGTGCGGGTGGAATTATCGGCACCGAGGCACTAGCAGTAAAAGCCGCGACGAGAGTTGAAGTGGTCCTGTAGGTTTTCTCCGACCTCAAGCTACTTCTATCATAAGACTTTGAACCCGTAATCGCATCCTTGGGTGGGAGCAATGGCGGCGCTGAGGCTCCGGCAGCTAAAGCCGTGACGATTCTTGAAAAGAAATTCTTCGAGGCTTTCTTCGAACACCGAGTTGGGACGGCTCTTTCAGACGAAGAACCTGTTATCGCATCCTTGGCCGGGAGCTCGGGTGGAGCTGGGCACGAGTAGTCAGAGCCGGAATGATAGTTGAAATAGGAACGGTCTTGGGGGTGCCTCTATCAGACGACGAACCTGTGGTCTCATCCATGGACCCCGGGACCGCTGGTGGCACTGGGGCACGAACATCTAGAGCCGCGACGAAACTTGAAAAGGGTCTCTTGGAGGATCTCTCCGACCTCAAACTGCCTCTATCAGACGACGAGCGGCCTGTTTCCGCATCCTTGGGCGGGAGCTCCGGAGGCCCTGCGCGAGCAGCTAGATCCCCAGCAATACCAGAGGCGGAAAGGGGCATGAGTGCAGAGGCGCCGGAGGTCTGAGCTTACAGCTCAGCGACCTTCGAAAAGCCTTGGTCCCCGAGTCGAACACGTGTGTTTGTTTGTGCTCGCCGACGCCCCAGCATATCCGTTACGTATGTCGGCACGAGCTGGTTCATCGACCCTAAATAGGACCGCAGAAGGCCTAAATCAACGCCATGGCCGACAGCTGGCACGCATGCTTGAATGAGGTCCGCATCGCCAGGTTGGAGGTGTAAAGAGGAAGTGCTCATGGTTAGGTAATATCCATCAGTGTTTGATCAACTCAATTCCGGAGCTCGAAGCAAGAAGCGGGTCGCCGATTCAGAATGTGGTAGAGCACAATACTCAGGAGGAGCATGCACTCGGGGCCTTATGCTGGTGAATTTGCCATCTGGGTCTACTTTCCTTACTGCGTGAATGACAATTATCATTGGAATATGATCAAGAATACAGGCCGAATAGCGTCGTCTGAGTAGAGAATGGTTTCGTTGCGAGTTCCATTCTTGTGATCGAAAACAACCTGAAAAAAAGATATATAATAGTTAATCGCCATTGGATATTGGATTGACGGTGGGTAGCTGGCTCACAGAATCGTATCCTGGTGGACAACTCGTAACATCGTACCAATCGTTTACTTGCTTGACTCTCCCAAGGACGACTTTACTTAGGAGAAGGGCACCATCTTCTTTGCAGAAATCGTAGGCTCTGTCATGTGAGCTCAGTCACTACGAGATTTTCAGAGAGCGGGTTCAAGGGACTTACTTGCCCGAGGCTGATGAGGTATAGATGCCCTGGCCAAACCTATAGCAAATATAAGTACGGATCGGTATAGTAAACGATATCATGGAGGCAATAGATGCCGTTAACTTACGCTCCTCCGGGATCTGCAACATCAACTCTGAAGGAATGCTTCAGAATATTACATACGGAGCAATGTGAGGAAGTGCAGAACTTCTTCGTTGATACCCCAAGCTGGCATCGCCGTTTTGTCCCATGGTACCGAAAGTACTCTTTGGGTCCAACGCGTTTTCTGTATTCCTCCGTGAGCTAAACAGAATAGCCTGCACCTTTTACGAAACTTAACGAACCGGTAAAGTTCATACGGCCTCTGAAAGTCTTCATTTTCAATAATTTTGAAGATTTTCGTGATAACAGGAATGGAAAACGGGCTGTGACTGCTCGTTTTCCATGCCTCCTTGAAATGCCTTTCAACTAGAGTGTGTTAAACAGCCGGGGTCAACTGGCAAGAAGTGCATAAAAAAAACTAGCAAGTATACATACCCTTATCGAAGATCGTATGATCATGAGGAACCTCAAGGATAAATGGCGCCAATCTCATAGCAACCCTCTTGCAAGTCAAACCGCAGAGGTCATGTTTCCCGTTCCTAGGTCGGAATTTGCACACTAAGCAGGCGACCTTGGCCGTCTCAGCGCATGTCTGTCCACATTGTTGCTGGCCTTGTAGCTTCGGAAGACAATGACAAACCTGTGAACAATGAATAAACAGAGTCCCCACCCGCCACGGAGTATCATCCGTCACTTACATTGCATTTGCGAAGGTCAGTAGGGCCGTCCTCGCAGAATTTCTCGAAGCAGACGAGACAGCAGGTGATGGTGTATTCACGACTGCCAGGGCGGGACCGGCAGACCTACAATTGATCGCAATGAGCGATAGCCCAGAAAAACGGATGGTCGACCTACCAGGCAACGCTGCACCGTAGTACTAGTAAATGACGCCAACCCACGAGAGATAAGGTTCTGCGAGGAGGATTTATTCAACGTTGAGTGGCCATTAGTGTAATCCGCCGCCGCAAAGTCCTGGAGGGCCCCGGGCGTCAACTTTCTAGGGGGTAACGGTGGGGGGACGACGGGCACAGAGGCACTAGCAGCTAGAGCCGATCGGAAGACCGACGACAAACTGCGATTACTCCTGGAGGTTTTCGCTGACCTCAAACTGCCTCGATCAAAGAAAGAACGTGTTGTCGCATCTGTGGGCGGGAACACTGCGGCTGGGGGCGAAAACGACGCCGGAAGAGTTGAAGAGTAAGCAGGAGGAGTCGCTGGGACCATGAACTTGAAAGGATTATAATTGGAGGTTTGTTGTGAACTCAAAGCGCTACTCTTCTTCTTCTTGACTGAACTTTTCTTCGCATTCTTGGGCGGGACTACAGGCACTGAGGCACTGGCAGTTAGAGCCGCTAGGAGAAGGGAGGGCATGGTTGACTTAAAGAGCCGGGAGTCACTGGCAACGAGTCAAAACTCACCGAAAATCCTCGACTTCCTATCAGTATCCCTCGATCCCCGGCTTCCTTGACTCGTAACTTTATCTCGGCTACACGTGTTCGCACGAGCTGGCTCACCGACCCAAAATGGCACAAGGCGGGGGGTGGTTCTTTAAGCGCCCGTCACAGGGCAACGACTCTCGCTGGGAGTGGTCAAATCACGGCTGCCAAAGTACAGCGTATGCAGCCCTTCAGGTGCATTGTGGTCACCTCATCCTTGGGAGTGAGAGGTGCGTGTTCGGCTTCCGCTACATGGTGCAACGAGCCGGACCATAAAGTAGGATGAAGAGCTAGGAAGCGCTTATCGTTACATAATGCAACGGTGCACACAGCTCAGGCTTCAATTGGAGCGCTGAACTGTGACATGGAATTCAATTCATAGTTCATTATGGTTCGAAAGACAAGCCGACAAAAGTGGTTCGCTGATTCAGTATTTAACAGCATCTCTGTGGCATCTCTAACACCGAATTTCGCATGTCCAAGATAATCGATAATCGATCAAATCATTGTCCAAAAAAGAACGTCCAGGCGAGGAAAAGGTAGATGGAATAAAGTCGACGTCCCGAGATCAACTTTTCTTGAAAAACGAAGTTATCTTCGCTGAGTTTCCAGGCTTGACGCTGCTAGACTTGCTCGCTTTCTAGTTTGATGCGAAAGGAAGGAACGACAATGTTATTAGAAGTTTTGAACGACGGTTACGATACAGTTCTGGATGCATTATTAGATGATGGCTCACCTTGGGCGAACTCGATGCAGCCGTCTTCGTTTTAGGTGCTTTGGGAGACTGCCAAAACAATGAGCGATTTGGGAAGAAAGCCGGATATTGCCGTATCTACCTTTGGCATCTTATTCAAAGGCGGTGGAGAATTTGGAGCCGCTTTGGGTTTCTTCGCCTTGGGCTCGCTTACGACTTGGATCTCTTCAGCGTCGTCTTGACTCAAGTCAATTGGAATGGGACTTCTTGCTCTCTTGCCCTTTGCAGGCGACGACGAAGAGGATTCATATTGTTGAGAGCTCAATTTCAACTCCTGAGTACTCGACTCCAGGTCGTGACTCGAGTCTTGAGAATGAGAAAGACTACTTGACTCGGTTGCTTTCTGCTTCTGCTTTGCAAACATAGCCTGAATTCCATCTTTACGTGTTGCCACAGGCTCGATGAAGGTGGGCGACTCGTTGCCTATTTTCCCTACCTCCTTGGGGACTTGATAGCTGCCCACCACATTTGTTATCAGTGACTGTACGGCAAGAGTACAGTCTGACTCACCATTCCAGAGGTACAGATGCGTCATGATAGGGCTGAAGCACCATGTCACTGAGTTCTTTCGTCCAGGTCTGGGAGCTGGTGTCGAGCCATTTGTCCAACGCAGCTTTGTCGGTCAGAAAGACAGGCTGGCGATCATGTAGCCAAGAGAATTCCTTGTTGGCGTCAGTAGTCACGATGGTGAACGTCCAAAGTGTACGGCCTGATAGGATCGATACTCAGTGTATTGGCTCCATAAAGACAAGATGTACATACCGTCAATGACCGCGGAGTCGTACAAACCAGCCATCAGAAGGAGGCTCCCGTCCTTTCGTTTCGTGAAATGGGGCAATTTGTCCTTGCCTTTGGTCAACCACTCATAATACCTGGCCAACTCAGAATCATTAGCTCCAACAACCGGCCAACTCATTATATCTAGAGGTATTCACCCTTGGCAAGGAACCGCACACCTCTTCTTTCCTTTGATACTTCCCCACATTCCCCCACCCTCTGCAAGGTTCTCTGCACGGGCGTTAATGGTATTTAGAGTGTTGTCTTCAACCTTGCTCCAATTAGGGACCAAGCCCCACTTCATAGTTTGCATAATCAAGCTCGGTTCGCCGTCATCCCTGGCTTGTCCGCGAGATGGCCCAGGATCACGACGACGAACTACTGGAGCCTGGGTTCGAGGAGCAATGTTATATCGGGGCACGAAGTCATCTTCGCCCTCCCACTCATCAACATTCGCGTTATTTCCGCGCAATTCGCGAATTTCGCGTCGCTACAAGAGTGAAGCTGGTCAGGATAGCCCATAGAAGATATCCAGAACATACATTATTAGCACGCAAGGCGAAGCGTCCGCACATCCTGATTTTCACCAGCAAGTAAGTTTTTGTTCAAGCGCGTACTACGTAGCTCAAGCGATGGTGGGAGTCAGAAACAAGCCCCGTCCGCGTCTGAGTTGGAAGTGGCGCTGCCAGTAGGCCGACCGTGGGAATTTCTCTCCGCTCACCGCTTCCAGTTGACGTGCTCCTCGCCACCACAGTCAAGCAGCCGCAGACGTTCCTGTCTACGGTGGCCAGCTCGCTAGCTTCAAGACGAGAAAGACATGGAACACTGCGCCCAAAAGCTGCTCGAATCGACGATACATAAGACCCTTCACGCCCATGCCTTCTCTCGTTCATCCACTCAGGCCACCCTCGTCCTCTCCGACCTTCTCTCGCGATACCTCACCCTTCTCACCTCAACGTGCGCAAAGTACGCGCAGCATGCTGGGAGAAACAAGCTGACGATATACGACGCACTGGAGGCTCTAGAAGAGCTCGGAGCGAGCGTAGAAGACTTGAATGGATACGGGTCGGGTGAAGGAAAGGAGTTGAACCGATATGCGCTGCATTCAGCCCGCAGACAGGAGGAGCTGAATGAATTTCGATGTATGTTGTCGTATATCGTCTTTTTCTGTCATCTAATACATCTTAAGCCCAACTCTCGGAGGGATTGAGGCAAGATCGAGACGACGCCATTCCGCTCGATTATGCACCGTATGACGGGGAACTAGAAGAGTCTTCTGAATACGAGGAGAGTGAGGACGAAGATATGGATTCTATGGAGGTGGATCCGAAGTCTCCAATACCTCAGAAAAGGAGACAAACGACGCCTCCTTTGCCTCTCTCGCCGATCTCAAATCCACCGTCTCCCTCCCGGAAACGAGCACGGACGTCGAACTGGAGCCCTCCAGAATACGTCCCAGATTTCTTGCCACCGTTCCCATCGAGCGAACAGGTTCTCGAATCCGCTCACCCCTCACCTCGCCTCTCCCAACCACCCGAGCTTCCTCTTCTCACAGACGAAAAGCCAGCTGCGCAAGTCTCACAGGCCCTCACAACCACCGCCTCAACCTCGGACCTCCACGTCCAAATTCCCTACTCCCAATCCACCCTCGCAGCTCTTCCGGAGCGCCACTTGCCCGGCCCACCGCCACGAACGTCATCGTCCCTCTCCCGAACATCCCAACGGTACAATATCCCGCAAATCGAACCGTCCTTCATCGCAGCCTACCACTACATCCTCACACATCCCCCTCCGGCTGCTCCACCACCCTCCACCGTCCAACGGCACCGCGTCGCCACGTCCCTTCTCGGGCTCATCCAGTCCAAATCCCGGTGGACGCCTTCAGACAGTCTCTACGGGAGCGTCGCACCCTGTCCACCCCGAATCGCCACCGTACCCCCCTCCTACCCGGTCGCAGTCAGCGACCTGGGTCCCGACGGCAAACCCAAAGACTCTCGAGACCGTTCCGAAACGTTCAAGTTTCCCCAAACGAACAACAGGCCAGTGGCAGGTATCGAACGGCTCGCACCTCTGGTCGGACAACCTTCTTCGCGCTTACCTGACCTTGCGCGGCACGTTCTCCACGTACGTTGTTTTCCTTTTTTTGACTGCTCCGAAGTTGTTTCTTACTCGTGCTTACAGCCTGCCATCCTCAACCGTTCGACTCGCCTCGCACACCCACCGGTCTTGCAAAGAGGCTCGAAGCCACTGGTCTACGGCCAGGGTATCCCCGCTCCGTGGAACAGCAATCCAATACCACCTACGGACGCAAATGGCGTCCCCCAAACTCCCGTCGCCTCTAGGGCTGGAGACAGTTCCGTCAACGGCAGAGGCGACGGGGAAGCTCCAAAACCAGCTATTCCGGACGCTCTGTTATTCGCTACCTGGGATTACGATTCCAAAGATTTCAGAGTACCTCTACCACGGCATCGGTCTAGAATGGCTAGCGTTGCTGGGGGTAGCAGCGGCAGCGGCAGTGGGACTATCACTCTTCCTCATATCACTCGTAAAGGTAGCACTAAGTAATACACATATGTACCCGACAAGACGTCCTCTGTTCAATGAAATAGGCACGCATTTTTATAGATTTCGTCTTCTTTCATTTATCCTATGGTAATACAACCCAGATCAAAAGTGTATAAAAGAGAGATGTGAACGGGGTGAGTTTGTACAGCATTCCTTCTCGTGATAACGTCTCGTAAAAGTAAAGATCGCGGGGGGAAGAAAGAGAAACGTATGATAACGATAAGAACAACACTACTCGAGAGAAAAAAAAGAACGAGCAAGTGTACCACGGCGGTCGGTAGCGAGAAAGACAGCCTGTACCCAATGAAAAGATCTTCGAATAAGAAGACACACGATGAAAGATGAAGATCCAACTTACAAGGATAAATCCAGGCATCAATCGAGGCTTACGAGCCCTTGGGCGCCTCCTTGAAGGAGATGGCCTGCTCCTCGCCCATGGCGCTGATAATGGTGACCAAGAGATCCTTCCCATCATCGAAACCGGCTTGGATGTCCTTGNCCAAGATCGCTTTCGGGAACACGAACATCATCCTTGGCGGTACCGTCCTGAGTCATCAAGTTGAGGAAACCGTCGTCGATATTGACCTAATGAGAAGGAGAAGGGTGAGTCAGCCATCAAAAATGCTGTTAAAAGTTGTGTGTTACGCACAAGCTGGTATTCGTTACGCCGGACGTTGGGCACATCCATGTTGTGGGTGGAAGGAGAGATATCTTCCTGTTAACAAAGCAGAGTGAGATGAAGCCTGGCTTGAGGTGGTCATTGCTTGGGTGTATACTGACCAACTTCTTGCCGGTGAAGATCTGAAGA
The DNA here is from genome assembly GCA_004126415.1 of Candolleomyces aberdarensis. Taxonomy (NCBI): domain Eukaryota; kingdom Fungi; phylum Basidiomycota; class Agaricomycetes; order Agaricales; family Psathyrellaceae; genus Candolleomyces; species Candolleomyces aberdarensis. Next base: position 13,348 of record SDEE01000268.1, read on the forward strand.
AAGAGAGATGAGACGATTGTACATTAAGGCGGTGGGATGTTCACGTACATCGATGGCGACAAGATGGACCTTGGCGTGACCGTGCTTACCAGTCTTGGAGGTGGACATGTCGACGATCTTGCATGGGCGACCTGGATGGATCGTGGTACGTCAGGAACGTCGTCAATGCCCCAGTAGAGATACATACCCTTGATGACGACGTGACCGTTTTTGCGCAGAGCAGAGCACTGCATGGGGAAGGTGAGGGACGCACCAGAGCCGGCCTAGATGAGGGGGAAGTGATCAGGGTTGATTCTCGCTGATAACGGGACGGTGGGCGCTGTAGAACTCACCGACTCGATGGCCTCATTGTGCTTCTCGTCGTCGGACATTTTGAGTGATTCTAGGCGGGCTGGTGGTCGTTCGAGTCGAGGGAGATGAGGGCAAGATGAGGAATATATCGCAAAATTTCAGATTAAGAATTTAAGACTCCGCATGCTGACATAAGATAATCAATCAGGCATATCTCATTTGTCAAAAGTCGAACAAACAGAGGCGGCATCACTGCTATATCCACTTTCATAGCAACGAGAGCATCTCCTCATGTTTGGTGCCACTCCCCGCTGTCCTCGCTGCGAAAAGCTAGTCTATGCCGCGGAGCAGGTGGGTTTTCTTTGTTGTTCTCTTTACTAGTCTCTCAACTCCTTCCAACAGATCCTCGGCCCGGGGAGAAAGGTAGCGTCTCATCTATCTCTCAAGCGCAGTTGTCTGACTGCGATCCTAGTTTTATCACAAACCCTGCCTGACATGCACAATATGCAAGCGCAGACTAGACTCATACACGCTGCTCGAGCACGATGAAGAGGTCAGTTCCCTAGCCACTCTGCAATCAGACTTAGCTAACACTTCTCCTAGCCATACTGGTATGCACTGCCTTGGATGACCCAATCCACATCTAATATCTTTACAGCAAACCGTGTCATCTCAAGAACTTTGGCACCAGAGATCTCAGGCATGCGAATTTGCCCTATGCCCCACGGCCTCGGAGTTCTTCGACATCTACGGACGATGTCTCGAGCCCTACATCCTCTCCAGGTCGTCCCCAATTGGCTCCCTTGAATACCGGCGACGCCAATAACGGCCTCCCCCTCCTCCGTCCCACCCGGGTCCTCAGCCCCACCTCATCCAACTTCCCCCGCCCGCTTTCTCGTCCAGGAAGCAGTAGCGGAAGTAGCGGCAACAACACGCCCGTACCATTCGGGAACCGCGCAACCAACGCCATCCCAGAGGAATCACCTATCGATGCCGATCTCGAAGCAGACACCTCCCTCGATTCCTCAGCCGACGACTCCATAACAACCGCTTCTACCGATCCCACCAGCGCAGACGAAGCAAGCGACGACTCTAACAAGTCCTCTCCCACAGATAACGTTAAACCTTACCTACTCACTAACACCGGTCGCCCAGGGCTCGGCAATTTACCCCGCACGGTTCCTCTCAGCCTCGACCACTCCGCTCACGTCTCTGCCCGCCATAAAACTACTCAGAGCCTCGGAAGCATCAGCACCTCGTCTTCTTCCCCTCCCCCAAGCTCGTTTTCCCCAGGATCCAACAGAGCCGCCAATGCACTGAATCTCTTGCAACAAGAAGGCATGAGCCCGTTGCGCCAGACACCCACCGGAACACGGTACGGCGCCGCCTTGGGCCCTGGTAACACGATGAGCCTCGGGGTGCATATGACCGGCACCGGTGGTTCCCCACGGAAGTGGGGCGGCACAACGCCCGTATGTCCGAAATGCTCCAAGAACGTTTATTTCGCGGAACAGGTCAAAGCGGTCGGGAAGACATACCATAAGTTTTGTTTGAGGTGTACAGAGTGCACTACAACCCTCGACTCGACCAAGCTTCGCGATCACGATGGAGAGCCTTTCTGCGTGCGGTGCTATAACAAGGTTAGTTCTCCATGTCCTGTTTGTTCGGGAGATGATGCTGATTTAGAATATCCTTTTCCTATAGCTGCATGGTCCGCAGGGACATGGTTACGCCTTGCTCGGGAAAGCAGGAGGCTGATTACGACCCAATGCCCCATTCTCATGTCCAGACGATCCTCCTTCCTCTGCTTGTAACTTATTCGACTCGCTATCGCGCATGCCCCATAGACTCTTTCTTTCTTTCCTTTGCTGTATTTACGACTACGACCATCAGTCAACCTGTAGCTAATAGATACATGACCTGTATTGTACCCTTTTCACGACGACGACGATGACGAGTATGTACATACGTACTCAAAGTGTAATGACCAACTTCTTCTCCTTGACAAACCACTGCGCCTTGGCCGCATCCACATCGAACGCTCTTTCCCTCTTCAACAGCAACATACTCGTCACCTCTTTGTCCGACTCAGCTATCACCAGCTCCTCAAGCTCCTTGGCCAACTTTCTAGCACCCTTGTTATGACGAGCGAGGACGTCCGCTTTCTCCTTTGCACGGTCGCGAATCTTCGCGGTCAGCTGAGCGTCTGAAAGCGAGCGATCGATATCGACCGATTTGTTATTCATTAGTGTAACGATGATGCGCCGCGGCTCGATATCGAGGTAGGTTTGGCCTGAGGTGATTGAGGATGCCGTCTGTTCTCAACGAGGTCAACATATTGCTTGCTTGACGAAATCAAGATGAAAGAGAGAGAAAGCAAGGCGACATACCAAGTCAGGAATGTAGATAGTCACTTGCAGCTTCCCTGAATCCAACTTCTCCCAACTCCACGAAACGTCAATAGGTATCATAAGGTCCGATTTCTGCTCCTGCTCCTTGCCTGGTGCAGCGGTAGGCGCAGACGTCGACGCCGAGGAAGGTTGCTTCAATATACTCTTTGGTTTCTCCGCATCCGTCGACTCTTCAGGCCCAATCTCCTCAATCAAGGGAGTCTTGCTAGCCTTGGCTCCTCCACCCTCCTTCGACTCTGAGTCAACGTTATCCATAGCCTTTCCCTTGTCCAAAATCTCCTTCTCTTTGCCTTTACTCTTCCTCCCCGTTTTCTTCTCAACCAGGAGAGCTGAAGGCACATCCTCCGATGAGGGCTTCGAAGACGGAGGAGGGTTCAATAGTGCAGTCGGTATCCTCACAGTGCGAGACTGCAGCTTGCCCTTGGCTGCGATGTTGGGCGTCCCGATATTCCGAGAAAGTGTGAGGCCTGTCTGACCCTCTATTCTCTGGAGCCCGAGTTCTGTATAGCGATACTCATAAGAAAAAGAAAAGAGTAAATATGAACATGTCGCTGAACGCACCTACCAAAAAGATCTTGAAATCCGGATCCCTCAACGTCCTGCTCCTCACCTCACTATTGTACACACAATCCACAACCAAGCTCTGCTTCCCCGCTTTATCCTTATCCACCCTGGGCTCCGATACCACTACAGGGACATACCACTCCTCTTCTTCTCCATCCTCTCCCTCCGGTGGGGACATAGACTCGCCTTTCATCGCTTTCTGAATAGCGTCCTCGCTTCCCTCGGGAGGYGGRGGCACRSCCTTATCGTAGCAGATGTTCACAAAGACTTTCATGCCTTTAGCAACCGGTGTAGGCTGCGGTTTAGGTTCAAGCATGCCTCCAGGTGCCGACGAAGAGGTCGAGGAATCCGAAGAGCTGGAGCTTTCACGAYTTGGTGGTAATATCCCAGGTTCCAAAGTAGTGCTTTTGATACAAAAGCCTGGTGTGGGGCTGAGCGAGACTTGCGCGAAAGACATGTCGAGAGATCGACTTTTACGAAACGAGGTGAGGGTTCGAGGTCAAGAACGAGATCAGTCGCCTAAGTCCAACTCCGAAGTTGGCGTTCCGATCAATTGATGATCAGCGATTATTTGGGCTTATAGGTCCCCAAGAAGAATTTGAGTGAGCTTTGGATCCAAAACTAGAAAACTAGGCGAATCTTGAATGGTTGATCTCTGGAGGTTCAGGAGCGAGTACTATTTCGGGATAATTACCAGTGGATATCGTAGATCGTTCTATAGATTGTTGCGATAGCTTAATTCAGTTCAGCTTCCAGGATCTCATTCCAGATGAACGAAGTCGACAACTCAAAACAAGCAGACACTGATATTTGCCTCTCCCATACAGCTTGAACTCATTGTGGGTTGGTTTCTGAAGTAGTTCATCCTCCAACATACATAAGTTCGGGCAAGTCATTGGCAAAAGAAAGACAGAGTTGACATATTTGGCTATGTTATGCAGGATTGACTGGATGACCCCACGAACGCTCATGTTGGACTACTGCGCCTGTCCTTTCACTCATCCAACACCTCCCTTGCTCTAGCAACTGTAGTAGCCGTTCAACGGAGATGGAAGGAGTCGATATTCCAGGATACTTCATTGTGGAATTCAATGCTCGCAAGGTTGTGACTCCCAGGCCGGGTCCATTGGAGTATCATGTACGTTTACCGCCATTTGACCGCTGCTCTTCATCAAGAAATTGCCTTGTTTCAGGAGCTACACACCCGAATCAGAAGATACTTTCCTCAGATTCCGTTCAATCATCGCATCAGTTACCATACGACGGAGTTGGCCATCGGACTTGGCGAAGAAGTTGAGATTTCTCCCGAGGCCTGGGGGGCTGTGATTTCAAAGATCAAGAAGCTAATCGTGAAAGCCACGGACCAGCTAACGCTCGTGTCGCAGGGGATATCCAATACTCTCGGATCCAACGATTCTTCAGCCACGGGCAATCAAGCTACGATCGAAAATACAGGGATGAGCGAAGACAGGGAGTGCGGGAGCAACAGGAATCAAAACCAAGCCACGCACCCGACGAGTGAATCGTGAGGATGCGATTCTTCTCTTTTATCCTGGGCTAATTTAGTGTCACCATCACCTGTAGCAGCTGCTACGCTTCTGCTATAAGTCCGGTGCTTCGTGACCAACAATTCTGTTCTGATCATTGCAAGGAGGCAATGGAACGCAGGACTCCTGCACTCATCGAGATGCCAAGAGGGCGCTTCTTGTTTGAAGAATGTGAGCATGTATTTCATCTCAGCGTCCCGTAATACTGGGTACCTTTAACTAGAGACATACTATGCATCAGACCACAGGCAGTTTCGAACTGGTTGGCATACTACGTCCCAGCGGACGGTGGTAGCGCAGCATATTTATTTCTTTGTGCTAGACGCCGCTGTGACACGCCGCTACGAGGCATACAAGTACGTTTCCCCTATCAATACTTGTTTGGAGTGCCGCTCTTTACCCTTCTCATTCAGAACTGCACTCGAACATTCGCTCAACGGCAGTAGCCCAATTCAAACTAAAGGATGGGTAGCCATTACCCGCGAATGCAACGTCGGCGACTCGGGGAGCATCATCATATGTTCTTCATCAACCTGCCATTTCTGCGACATTATGCGAAACTCTTTCTCCCGACACGCTTACCCTCAGGGAATTCCTGCTGCACTAACTGCAGCCAAGTAGGCAGTTTAATTATGTCCCAAGTTCGTGTTGACTGAATGAGGTTTTCTCCCCCAGAGCTAGCGAGGCCTTTTACACTAACACCATTCGACAAGGTTTAACCAAAGCCCTTCTCTTTGCCAAGTTCGTACACGGGCCTTGGGCTCGGCTGCAAAAATGCACTGAATCACAACTTGTCGGACCTGAGCGCCTCCGCGATGATGTGGTGTGTACATCTCGAACTCTGCTTTGACAGATCCTCGCTTCCGAGCTCCAATTCATGGATTGAATCGCAGGTCTCGATCATCTCTCCATCGCGTCGAACGCCGACTGAGTTACGCGTTTACAATCCCGATGCAATCTTACCTCTGGGTCTCGTAGTCTACTCTGAGGCGTAGTTCACTTTCATCTCGTGGGTATCGATGTATTCTCCGCGTTTCAAGAGGTTTCCGTTTGAATTAGCATGTCCGTCGTCTACGGCACAGAACGACTGAATAGCGCCATCCAATTCTCCAGGCCACTTTCACCGAGATACACCCACTTGTCCCGTCTCAATAGCCTTGAGTCAGACTTCGTATTACACTGTGGAACTTACCAACTGTTCTCGAACTTCGTTCCCAAACATGAGGTAGGTGCGAAAGGCTTCTTTGGTCACGGGTCGTACATTGAAGCGCCTATAAACGGTCACATTGGCTATGGAAGCCGATTGATAATGAGATGGGCGCTTAAAGGATGCATGAATCCGCAGTCGATGAATCACCCCTTACCGTTTAGGGTGAATAATTGGGCGAACGAGCCAGGTTCTGTATAACGAAAATGAAGAAACAAGCTAAAGGTGAGGTGATTAACATGCACACCCGCGATCATGTATGACACGCTGGGCGAGGAAGGGAAGAAAAGTCAAGAACTCGACCCTGTCGTCTCTTCGTCAATGTCCGGTCCCATTCCTAGATTCGGGAGAAGACAGTGATGGACCCGTGGTCTAGTCAATGTTTCTAATTCCAAAGAAGCCTCCAAGGACGCCGATTACCCATGCAAGCAGCATAGATCTCGTACCAGATCGAGGCGGTGTCTTGTGCTGCAGTGAGCGCCGGCGAGCTGCGATCGAATGAGAGCATGGCGCCAGGCCGGGCAGCAGTTATGGAGGTAGGAATCAACTCAGCCATGGACGAACGCATGGGCAGGATCCTGTATCTCTTCGAGAAGATGGGGTCCGAAACATCGCCTTGGGCACGTTTGGGATGGGGTGTTCAGGAACAAGGTGTACGTTATTGCCCAGTTGTAGGCACGACTGCCGGTGGGCCGGAATGCGAGGTTCAGGCTCTGATTTTACCGGGTCACTCTTGCCATTACGGGCGACGAGACATTGGTGAAGTAATATGGGGGGGTTTCAGTGTGGGTGCATGAACCTGAAGAGTTGAAGCTTTCACGACTTGGTGGTAATATCCCACTGGCAGGTTCCAGAGTGGTGTATTTGATACAAAGGCCTGGTTTGGGGCGGAGGGAGACTTACGTGAAAGACATGTCAACGTCTCGACCCCCGCGGAGGTGAGGGTTCGATTTCAAGAACGAGAGCAAGCGCGTGAGTCCGACTCCGAAGAGTTCGTGTTCCGCCGCCGATCAATTGATGATCAACGATTATTTGGGGTTATAGGTCCCCCCAGACTGAAGAATTTGACTGAGCTTTCGCTCCAAAAACCAGACGAATCGTAAGTGCTCGATTCAGGAGATTCAGAAGTAGGTATCATATATTGAGCTTTGATAGCCGTGATAACTTAATTCATTTCACCTTCCGGGAAGGAACGTATTTCAGGTGAATAAAATCAATAACCCAAAACAATCAGACAATGGATTTCCCTCTTCCACACAACTTGTCGTGGGCAGGTTTTTGAAGTATTTCAACCTCGGCCATACATAGGTTCGGACAAGTCGTTGTCAAAAGAGATTTTGAGTTGACATATTTGGCCTTGTTATGCAAAATTACCGATGACCTCACGAATGCTGTTAGACTGCTGCGCCTGTCCTTTCACTCATCCAACATCTCCTTTGCCCTAGCAATTGTGGTAGCCGCTCAACTGAGATGGAGGGAATCGATATTCCAGGATACTTCATTGTGGAGTTCAATGCTCGCAAGGTCTTTACTCCCAGGCCGAGTCCATTGGAGTATCATGTACGTTTCTCGCCACTGGATAGTCCTTTGATCTGCTCTTCATCACGAAAGTGTCCTATTGCAGGAGCTACACACCCGGATCAGAAGATACTTTCCCCAGATTCCGTCCAATTATCACATCACTTACCATACGACGGAGTTGGTCATCGGAGATGGCGAAGAAATTGAGATTTCTCTCGAGGCTTGGGGGGCCGTGATTCCAAAGATAAAGAAGCTAATCGTGAAAGCCACGGACCCGCAAACGTTCACGTCACAGGGGATGTCCAAAGTCGGATCCAGCAATTATCCTGCCACCGGTCAGGCTGCAATAAAGGATACAGGGAAGAGAAACGACAATGGGAAGAGTGGGAACGACAGAAATTATAACCAAGCCGCGCATCTGACGGGAGGATCGTAAGGATCAGAGTCTTCTTTTCTTGTCTAACCATGGGCTAAGCCGATGAATAGATTCCAAATCTTTGTCAGGACCCTCTCTGGCAAGACTATCACTGTGAACCTTCACCCCGCTGCAACAGTTTGGGGACTGAAGAACATCCTTCTAGCAAGAGAAGGTCTAGAATTATCTCAACCAGCAAATTTGACTCTACTGTTCAATGGAAGGTCTTTGAAAGATGATCAACTCTTGAAGTCCTGCGGCGTAGAGAAGGATTCAACACTTCACATGGTCATTTCACTTTCCACTTGGAAGCTTCCAAAGAATCTGGATTGTAGCTCGCTAGGTACTTAATAGACCAAAAGGATTTTTTGCTCAGCTCAAGGAACATCGAGTTCAGACCTGGGCAACCGAGTGAAGCACGCCTGATACAGTAATGTGGGAACTTTCAATTGATACCCGACCTTCGGGATGTCCGCCAAATCACCCCTTCACTTCAACCTTCCTGTTCCAATCCCGAGTCAAAAGATGATGGGCTTGGGATGGACTATACGCGGTAAGTGGTTTGAGGCTGCTACGAAGACGATAATGGCACTAGAACTCATCAAATGGAGCGAACTCTGCCTGAACAACTGTGCTGGAAATCCCCACCGACCCAAACAAATTACTACTCGGCGTGATCATTACCGTACCGGTACTAGGGGACGTCTATACCTTAGGAAATGCCAACTCTCGAGCGTGTCACTGTCGAGGAAGACGCCTCCTAGCGCGAATAAGGTGGATACCTTCCATTTTAATCCGTTTCTCCGCACCGTCCTGGTCGGCGCTCATCATGTATCAAGGTTTGCCATAGCCACTAACAAGAGCAATGCAGTCTTGGCTCTCCAGTGCTTGGGCGCTGGCGCTATATAGCATTCCATGGCATCTGATCATGACAAACATGGAACTTGATATCGAGTTATGTTTTATGTTTTATGTCAAGGAGACTGCGGACTGCCGTATATCAGTTCGCGTTCCCCTTCCCCCACTCTCTCTCCCTTTTCCTTCACGCTCGATACGACACTCTCTCGCCCGCATACTCCTTCCACTCATTTACGCTTTATTTATTGAGAATGCGCCCCTCCCGCTACTCTTCTGTCGTTTCTCTGTTAATTGCCGGTGCTCAAGGTGCGCTTATGACAAGAAAATCATGAAATTGTATCTTTGTTGACGCAACGCCCACCCAGCGTCCTCGTCTACCCCCCTCACTTCTGTCCACCGCCGTCAAAGCATTGCCCAAGACTCTTCCAGCTCGATACCCCCGGGATGCATATCGGCTTGTGACCCCCTATTCATYTTCCAAGACGTACGTCTCAAGCTGAGCTGCCCCTTTGAACGCCTCGCTGCGAATTACCTTTTATTCATATACCTATGCCTATTAGAACTGCGCTGCGAACGTGACCTCCATCGCACAATGCGTCTGCGTACCCGAATTTGTCGTACATTCCAACGCATGCTCTGACTGTGTAGTCAAAGAGTCCCTAACCACCCAGGATGAGACTACCGCTAGCGTCAGCGGGGAATCCCTCCAGGCAGCGATAGACGACGCGCTTCAGGGTGTGTATTCTTTATTCTGTTATTATCGCTCGATCGCTTAGCCGTTCATCGCCGTTCACATCGACAGAATTCTTAAACGTATGCAAAGATGAAGTTGGAATCGACCTTATGATCACCGTAAGCAATACCTTTACCACAGAGACTTCGGGACCTGCTGTAGCAGCTGCAGCGCTTCCTACCGACGGAGCTACCAGCGGAGCACCAAGGGCTGTCGAGAAGTTCTCTGGCAGCGCAGCTTTGCTTACGGCTGCCTGCGYTCTCGCCTTACTCAACRTTTGACAAGAGGAATCAGGTGTGATCTGACAGACAGATTTTGAACTATGCATGTCGTTACACTATTGATTCTACCATATTTATTGGAGCCAGTGGCGCGGCACGCTTACTGCCCTGATCCGGGGTACTCCACCCGATGGCAGGATCAAGGCCGTCTTGGAGCATTTGAGCAAGGAACGGGTCTCAGTCATCTGTTTTTCATTCACCGTGAATAAAAGGTAGTGGTAATTCATTGTCTTGCTCTTGGACGGAAATGGTATGTATAGTAAAAAGGGGCACACATGAGGGCTGACACTACTAAATTCTGCCGCAGATAGCCTAAGAGGAGAGCTACCATACGTTGTCCCAATTGTGAATGCAAGGGTAACGAATATACAAGCCTCCAAAAACGGATGGTTCACAGTAACATCGAAAGGCAAAAGTTGCCAGAAACTCCTCGCTAGAAGAAAACCGATAAGTTAAGTGATATAGCTGCGAAAGAAGATGGATGCTCACGCATTCCTCTCCCCGATAGCAGAATAAGTTGTTTGCGCCCAGGGCCCAGGTAGGGGAAGGTGTATGATGTCTCGGAATCTGGGATTACGATTGAGGGTGTCTTGCAACTTGCGAGCNAATGGGAGGTCGTTCCAATGCCAGGAAATGCGACCGTAAATCTGTCGCACGGACGGATTCTTCAGGGCACTAAGAATTGCGTTGTGTTCACCAGCTTCAAATTCGGTTATACGATATGCCACCGGAACGTATACCACCTCTAGTTTCCGTATGCGAGGCAAAGCCGCTGCCAAGTCGACAGCCCGTTTTCTGCGTGCTGGTTCTGAATTCGTAGACGGACGGATCGGCAATCGAGTCTCGTCGTACGGGTGGTCATAAGAGATCTAGTTGCGCAAGTAAATGAACACACATATTCATGGAATTGAGGACAAGCAAACTGACCATATTCGTCCAGACGGAAGTCATACAGTTGATCAGGGCGTCGACGACATCCCGCACCCCTTGATTGGCGTACTTTTGTCGACTGTCCCGCACAACAACATACTTCGGATTAACGTGTTTGAGCCCAATACTCAGTCCGTGTCCCTTTTGTTTCGAGGTGATGGTGAGAGAGACGGAGAGATACTTGACATCCGGAAGGGAGGTAAGAATCTTGTGCACGGTTGAGCCGTATCCCCCTTCAAGGCGGAGCTTCTTAACCCAAATACCGCGGATCTTCTTACGAGCCAATAGCGACATAAATAGTGTTGCATCTTGCTGAGAGGAAAGTAGAGTGGTTTCGAAGATCAGAGGAACACCAATCTGCCGCCAACGCTGTGAGACGAGGAGCAAGCGAATTGCCTCTGAACGCCGGGTAAGAAGTGTCTCTGGAGACCTTTTAGCAAACGCTTCATAGTCAACGGAGAGATATGCAGCCAGTATTTCTCGAAGCAACTCGTCGGGAAGGGTTTCAGTCATTGGTGTTTGGTGAAAACCCTTGTTTCAACATTCGCTGTGGCGCGGCAAGGGCCAATCGGCATGATCTTCGGGCTGCCGGATGATAGCTTGCCGACGCATYTTGCCGGCCGGTGATCTTCATTATAAAACTTTGCAGAATCTTTGGCACACAACGCCCTTAAAATATCCATGGCAGCCAATCCTTCAATCTTTCAACGATGCAGAGCGCTTTTCCTGCTACCGTGTATACTCACAGGTCGTAAGCTCACCCAAAAGGCAAACTTCCCTTGGAACAGGAACCAACCCCAAAAACTGATTCTCAAGGAGAAGCAGAACGTGCTTCAGACGATGGGATTATCTCTAACTTTAGATTGTAATAGCGCTCGACTTTTGCTAGAAGGCTCTTTGCCGGTTTGATATGGTCGGTGCTAGAGTGGGCCCCGATCATCCGATGCCGACTTAAAACACGCAGCGGCTCACTGGCTCACCTCACCATGCACTTTCTTCGGCAAGAGCTCGCAAATTTCGCGTATCATACCGCCGGCGACCCACTCATTTTCTATTCCTTCGATACTCAGCTCCCTTCCGTTATCCATCCATCCTATGTACCCACCCATCTTTCTGCCGTACACAAGATTACCCTCCCGAGGCTACCCGACACACAAAGCTAAGTGGGACTTGTCCCAGACGTAACCTGAGGCCTTTCAGACAGAACTTCGATTCGACTTTGAATTGACCCGTTAACGAACTCCAGGTACTTTTGACTTGACTTACCGGCGGACCACTGGCAACATCACAAGTCCATTAACCGTTGTCCGCTCTTCTTCTTCTTCTTCTTTCCCCATACATACACACCCCACTCAAGAGGTTCTGTCAAACAAGAAGTCCGAGAGATCGACACACCGACCCCACTCAAACTTTCTCCGAGCGGCGAAAATGTCAAGTTGGACAAAGTCCTCGGACTTGATTCGGAAAACATTTTACCGTTCTTACCTCCTCGGAGCTCTTGTGTTCTGCGATTGAAAAACACTCATACGATACGAGTCGGACTATGAACAGACAAAGTTCTCTTCGTTTCGCTTACACCGTTCAAGAAAACCCACCTTCATCGCCTTCATGAACGTGCCCTCAATTTATTTCCTCGGCAATACGTATAGTCAGACATACAGTCATATCACAAATTCAAGCATGATGATGACGACACATCACCGCCCTGGCGCATATTCGCACGCTTACCGACACCCCCGACACACATTGCACACATTTCGTATGTCGCCAATCCGGCGTCCCCAATCAGCCTAATGAAAAGAAAAGTACCTGATCATTCACCTCTCAAACAAGCTACTTACCAACTCACCACTGCTTCCTCCTTCGGATCTCCAAAAAGAAGGTCTAATTAGTGTACACTGTCAAGAAATATCATACGCCACCAACCAGCCACATTAAGGTCTAGATCCCAAACCACAAACGGACGACCGGTGGCATCAAGCACCGATTTCAAGAAAACACCATTCATCTCGACAACATCGTGTTCGTAAATTTGCTGCAATGCAACGTAGCCAGCTAAAACGACGGCCATCCATTCTTGTGTTTCCGAAAAATACACGCCCTGCATGCTCCGTGCATCCGTAATAAGGGACGACCTCATAAATATATCATCAAGTAATATTATGGTATGGAGAGACGCAACAAATCTTGCTTCCATCGCTATCGTCTCAAGTTCCGAACGTTCCGAACACGAACAAAGTATTTGGACTGATGTACACAGTGTATATTGTTCCAAGAAAAATGACGAAACGTGTACAGAAATATCATGTATGGATGGGACGTATGTATGTATGTAGAGAAGCATTATTATGTCGAACTCGAATCTACCAAGGCCTTCTAGCCAGCTCGGAGCAAGCGAATAAAACAAAAGAAGAAGCAGCTGATTGAAACGAAACGAAGAGAAATAGAACTTGTCAAGAACAAGGAAGAAGAACCCACCCTCCAACCGAACCGACCAAGATAAACGACACGACAGCAAGTGCGAAAAAAAAGGGTGATGGATGATGAGTGGGGGTAGCAGCGAGCGGGGGAGATAGGACGAATAGCGGTGAATAAATACCAAGAAACGAGAATATCACAAAATAATGATAACTGCGGTGTGGGTTGTGACGGGTGGAATAAATAGCACAAAAAGTATCAGAAGNAGGAAGAAAGAAAAAGAAATCTGATGAGCGTACGTCGCGTGCGGCGTGTAAGCAGTAAATAAAAAATCCCAACCTCCAAGCAGGCAACAGAAGAGCAGAAAAGCGAAAGAGAAACAATGTCCCATGGCGCGACGACGAGCCTTTTCAATAAGAGTACAGAGAACTTCCACCTCCGAGAGACGAAAACGCGAAATGATATCCGATGCGTTCTCTAACGCACCCTCCCCATGCCAATGACGCCCACTCCGTAGGGAGACCTCCGTTCCTCCTCCCTATCCATCGACCAGATGTTAGCCGAAAGTCGCTTCTCCCTAGGCTCGAGGCCAGAAGACGACCTGCCACTCTCCGAGCTCTCGCTTCCGACTCTAACCCTCCGATAGGGCGAAGGATACTGGCCATCAAGCTCGTGATCGTCAACCGAGGGCAAAGACAGTGAGCTCGAACTCCCACTGGCGTTGCTCGCGGGGCTCAAACTAGGCGGAGTCTGGACCATGTCCTGCAAGAATGACGGAAGAAGTGGCGCAGGCGCGTGAAGCGAGGCCGGCGTGTTCAAGGCGCCGAAACCCATGGGCGTCACACCACCACTGGCCTCGCTCCCGCTGGGGCTGGGTGAATGTGAACGCGACGGCGTCGAGTAAATAGAATGCGCGCTGACAGGTGGCTTCAGACCACCCGAGTTGAGCGATCCTGGGAAGGGRCCCGTGGCGTACAAAGGTGACGGGATTCGCTGGTGCTGAAACTGGGGCGGCGGTTGCAGCCGCTCCTGGTGAAACCTCTGCTGCGGCGGCTGATGGTACTGCGCGGGAATAGTCGCCCTCGCCGTGCCACCCGTCTCGTAGATGGGGCTACCCAAGGAATCTGAATATCCAGCGGTGGCGCCCAGTGTCAACTGAGAACGTGATCGTTGCACCGACTTGCCCGCATAAACTCCACTAATATTAGTGCTTCCCAAGGCTGCAGAGCCCTGGACATGAGCATGGGCGCGGAGACCGGGCCCTGTATCCCCGGGAACTGAGACTCTCGTGCGGACCTGGGGCGGGGTCATCGAGTGAGTTCGTGGCGCCTGGGTCTGATGAATGATATGGGGGTGGATGGCAGCAGTTGGGGAGGACGCGATGGGATTCTCAGAAGTCTGGGCAAGCACCTGGGTGAGCAGGGTAATGCGCTCAGACTGGACAGCGGCAGAGATGGAGTCGCCATTGCCCTCCGCGTCTAAGCGTGCGTGAGCGCTTGATGAGGAAAAAAAAAAAAGTCGCGCTGGCACTTACAAGGCAAACAGGTCTGGCAGACCTTTCTTCTCCTCCAGTTGAGGTAGTTGCACTTTTGGCATATCCAATCGCCAGGCTGATGGGAAATGGGGCCGCGATTGCCCGTGTTGAGAATCGGCGGCTGCTGTAGAAGGAAGAGCCGCTTCGTGAGACCAGTGCGTCACTGATGATGCATGGATGAGAGACATACCGCAACGCCGACGACATTGCTGGGACGAATTTGGCCCTGCTCTGGGAGAGGCTCGTTGTCTGGCCACCACATGATGCAGGGTGCGAGTGGGTCCGACGAGATATTTTGGACGCGGCCGCCAACGGCAAAGGCCCTCCCGCTGGGTGTGAGGAGCGGCGGGCTGAACTTTGGCGGCGCGAGAGGGGCCTGCTGGGCGACAGGCGGCTGCTTTGGCGGCTGCTGTTGCTGATGCTGCTGGAGAGAAAGGCCGGCCAACTGCGAGTTGAGCTGGGCCAGGTCGATGGTCTGCTGCGCCTGGTGCCACTGCGCCTGGTGCGGCTGGGCACTCGAGTAGAAGACGTGCGAGGACATGCGGGGCGAGGCAGCAGTGGTGGTGGTCGGTGGGAGGGAGGATCGCGGGCAGCCACAGCCTATGCACGAGATATTACGGCTACGGGCGGAAGTTATGAGACGGTCTCAGAGACACCACCGGAATGACGACTGACCCAAAGTTGTGAGCAGCACAGGAATGTCTGGGACATATCCAGTCGCCGTGTCTGAAGACGGCCTTGGGGTTGGGGGGGTTGGAGGAGAGATAGGCAAGCATGGGTGCAGCATCCTGGCAGAAGTAATACAAATATATATATGGATGAGAATGACGACCCTTCTCTCCTCCGTGAACGGCGTGGAACACTCACCACGTGACGCGCCCGTTCCTGGTCCCACATGTCGGAGGCGGAATGCGTCTGGCCATCCCTCGCCGAGCATTCATCCTTTATACACCCATCGAGATCCTGTGCCAGATCCATTCATGTATCGCCTGCAGATGAATGCACGCCCCAGCGATCAGCCCTCTGCTTCTCGCCTACCTCCCGTCGCGCCCTCCTGCCATGGTTACCCAGCGCTTCATTTACGTGAAGGCGAATCGAACGTTCAAACTGTCAGTTCCGAGTAGGGCGTCAGGTATATCAAAAAATATACGTGTACAGAATAAGGTGTCCACATTACTAAATCCAATTTCACATCTGCAAYGCCGGAGGCCCGACGAACGCACTCATCCCCCCGACGCTCACCGGCCCTCCAGCCACCACCAGCCCCAGCCCCGCGTCCACCTGCTCGTTCTGGACGCGCACCACCAGCCCCATGTCTTCCAGGTAGCTCACATACCGCCGCCAGCTTGCGACACCCTTGCCGACCTTCCTCCCTTCACTCGTCACACCCCTGCCGCCCAGCGTCCGTATACTCCCCACTACGAACAGCGCCCGTTTGGCACGCGTCAGCCCCACATTCAGTCTCCTCCTGTCTGCCAGGAACCCTATGCTCCCTTGATCATTGTTCCTCACCGTGCTGAACACGATCACCTCCTTCTCCCTTCCCTCGAATCCATCCACCGTCTTGATCTCAATCTGCGCAAGCTGCATGTACCTGTGATCTCCCAACGTCTCCTTGAACGACGTCTGATACGCCAAATCCGTGTTGAATATCCGCGTAAGCTGCGAGATCTGCGCTACGTAGGGAGCAATGATACCAATGTCCGAGCCGCGGAGTTCCTACAAGCGCACAATAAAGTAATTCAATGTATGTCAGTGATGCCCAGACTCGAGTCGGCTATCGGGGAAAACAGGCACGAAGCCCTCGTCGCTTTTTGTTGATGGCAGCATAGCCTCCTGGGTTCTCGACCAAGCGAACCAACGGATCAAAATACCCGAGGAAACCAATCCAAACGTCCAACCGAAACGACGTTGATGAAAAAAAGAGAGAGAAAGNAAAAAAAAGCTTTACAGCTTTGAACTCACCGGGTTGTTTAACAACAAATCCACAACCACGCTAGCCACGATATGTGCCTCCGCATGGTTTACCCGACTCCGATCCTTGGTCGTTTCTGCGCCTTCATGGTCCAGGAATATCACACTCGGCTGGCCCCAATGACATAAGTCTTCGCGCTCACTCGCCCGTTTCTTCCCTTTGGCGGTGACTGCGCTCACACGACTTTCTACCGCTTCCGCGCCAGTAGCAACAACCGGTGGAGGGGTGAATAAGCCGCCGGCTTCTTCCACGTCACCTTCCCCCGGCGCCTCGATAGCCTCTAAGTATATGCTTTTCGGCGGTGTCAGACCAGGGATAACGTTTCCTTGTTCGTCTATCGTTCCATCCCTGACTGCACCGAGATAGAATTCCGTACTCGGAAAGGATGCGATATTGGGGTGCATCCGGTACTGCGTGTCGAGCATTATAGATGGTGTATCTACCGACTCTTAGTCTCGGAGTACTCTTAATAGTCAAATACACTTACTGCCTTCCTGGGTCAAACGTTCAAACAGACTGACGCCCAGGCCAATATCCTTAGCTTCTTGGCTGACAATGACGGGTGGCAGCTGCTTATGGTCTCCAATCAAAGCCAGATGTCGACACTGGAGGTCCCAAGTCAGTCTCTGGACCTAGAACTCGAATAGAAGAAAAGAAACCACGCACTCCTTTCATCAAAGGGATCAACGTAGCAGGCTCAGTCGACATGCTCGCCTCATCCAAGAACACGATCGGGAAGTCGATGATGTTCAGCGACGACGTCGCAGCCGTAATGCACGTCGTGCAGATCTAACATCCACCGAATGTCACAATGAGTCTTTCCAGCAACACCACATAATGTTATTACTCACCACATCAGCCTCCTCGATAACATCCCTCAACATCGCCTGCTGCAACGCATACTTTTTCGCCTTGACCATCCCGATCTGCCTCGACAGCGAATCAAGCGTTCCTTTCATATTCTTAGCCCTCCCCTCGAACCTAGCCGTCACCTTGCCATTCAAAGCATCCCGAAAGCTAACCCCCATCTTGTCCGCGAGCTGGTGGATCTTCTTATGCAAGTCCTCGAGTTTCTCTTGGATTCGAGCTTCATCGTCCTCGAGCTTTTTCAGCTCGGGCGCTCGTTGATGCATCTCTAGTTTATGATGCAAAGAGTGTTCGATGAGATCTGGGCGGATTGCAGGTCCGTATCCCACCCGCAGAGGTTTGATACCGGCGTTGGCCATTCCTTCTACGAGGTTATCCACCGCCACGTTGGTGTATGTGCACACTAGAATCGGCTGTGGGACCGCAAAGTGCGATTTGAGTAGTTTGAGCGTTTGGATGATCGTTTTGGTCTTTCCAGTTCCAGGAGGCTAGAAGACGCGATAAGCCGCAGTACTAGACCAACTGATAGATAGATAGATTGAAAGAAGGACGTACGCCTTGAACTAGAGAAACTCTGTTCCCAACCATCAACGCCATAGCCTTGACCTGAGAAGGGTTCATACCCGTCAGAAGCATATCCCCGTTCATCACCAACGGCGTCGGTAATGAATACCTCCTCGCCCAACTCTGGATCCTCTGATCCTCCGCAAAGATACCCATATTCTTCTCGCTCGCAGTCTTGCCCGCAACAGCCGCATCGTCAAGGTCAATCCCACCAAACACATCTTTATCCTCATACTCCTCCCCCACCTCAACCACGACTTCCTCACCCTCACCTCCCTCCAGTATCCCGACCTTCTCTTTCGCAATCTTCAGCTTGCTCCGAACCTCCGGCCTGAACCCCCACAACAGCACATCCCTCAACGCCGTACCCTGCAGCATGTATTCCTTCCACTCCCCCGTACCCATTTCTGCGGGCGTCCGATATTCCTCTTGTTCCTTCTGAACCACCTCGTCCGGGCCTACGCTCAAATTCATTATTGCAGTCCGCATTCGCTCGAACACCAAATTCGGTCTGCCGACGTCTAGTCTCCATGCTCCGAAGTCTAGTTCGGGGATCCGTTCCTGGAAGGATATTCGGAGTTGGGAGGGGGTGGTGGAGATTACTGAGCCGCGGATGGGTTGTTCTTTCAGAGGGTCGACGCGCGAGAGGAGGACTTGGGTTCCTTTCCTGGGGAAGACAGTACATTGTCAGAGGGGATGTCGCAAAGCGAAAGAAGGTACAACGAAGAGGAAGGGTGGGTGGAAGTGGGAGCAGAAGAAGAATAATACGTACTCGAACCGATGTTCAGGCAAAGTAATTCCAGGTCCTAACTGAAATGTTGCAGCAGGCATTCCGAACATCTGTTTCTGCATCCAGAAAGCCAGCATGCCCGTTAAACAGTATCCTTCTTCCTGCAGTCTGTTCAAGTTCCAGTTGGCTAGCCGCTCCTGTAATACAGCTTCGTCTGCTAGCTGTTCGGCGTTTATAGCGGGTAGAAAGCTAAGCAAAAAAAACAATGGGTCAGTCAACCATGCATATGTATACGATAAGAAAGAGACAGACGTACTGTTCCTTATACTCCTTCACCTCCTCGAAAAACTCTTGCCCTTCAACGAAAGATGACATATCAGCCTTCCGTCTCCTAATGGTGACACCCTGTCTTCCCTTCCCTTTCCCCTTCCCTTTNANCCACTCCTCTTCTCCTCCAGCTCCTTCTCCTTCGCCGCAGCTACTCTCAGCCTATCAGGTTTCCGCCAACGTCTCCAGTCCCATAAGACCTGTCGACTCCCCCCAGGTGGACCGCTAGGCACGGGCGTCGTCCGACGCCAAGTCGAGACCCTACTCTTGTTGAACGTGGAGGAACGGGCTCTGAAGTTACTACCACGGGGAGCAGCAGCGGCCTTGAGACCATCCGCCTCTGCGCGCAACACGTCCTTCCCATGCACCGCACACCTCTCGGCTTCCGATATGGGATGTATTGATGGCGACGACAAGAAGAGCTCGGAAAACACCTCGTCTTGCTCTTCAGCGCTGACTTGTGCTGGGAACCGTACATGCGCGTGAGCAGCAGCAGAGGAGGCGTATCCGCACTTCCATAACAGATGGTGCTGTTGCTGACGCCGATGCCGACATGTCGTGGGGGATGAGAAGAAGTTCCGGAGTCCGAGATTGAGTTGTTCGCGGTGACTCGGATTACGTCCAGGTTCGGAGGTGGAGGAACCAGTCATTGTGGATGCAGACGAGCTGTCTGTGGCATTGAGCACCACCCTCCGTCTCTTCATATTCCCATTCCGAACTGTTGCTGCTGCTGAGCTCGCCGCTGTCGCACTGCCAACAATCCCTGAACGCGCTGCTGTCAAACCAAGGTGCGCTATTGGCTCTTGCAATATCCGTCTCTGGGCCATGATTATCTAGGCCAGCCTCTATCTCTGGCTGGCTGGTGAGTTAGTTAGTTGATTAGTTGGTGCTCGCCAGCACGGATGGATAGAAATGAGCGTAGCAGAGAAAGAGAGAAATGTTTTCAGACGGCGACCATGGGTTCGGCGAACGACAACGAATCCTCTTTCTCCAGGCACGCGATCAGGTGATCTCATGTCGGTCCGGAGCGCGAGGCGGACCGCTCTAGACGTTGTCGCCGTGCATCGAGACGACGAGGGAAAGGTTTTTTCATTCACCCCATCCCACGCCATGTCGACGGAGGCAGGCACTTTGTAACGTCACTCTACATGTAATTCAATCATCTTCCAAGCCCCACAATCGCTCCAAGCYCTTCCCAGACAGCCAAGGTGTTCTAGTCTCTCCGTGAGACAATCCACACCTTGCACAGACCAACAACGACATGGCAGAAATCCAAAAGGACTCCCCATCGACGACATATGAATCGTCTCTGAAAATTCACCAGGCCGTATCTGCTTGGTTTCTGGGTCCACAGGCAGAGAATGCGGACCTGTTGAAGGAGCTCTTCAGCAAAGTCGTAGCAGATCATGTCGCTGCACGAACATCGTACCATCCGCAAGATGGAGTGAGTCCTCTTTGCTCGCAGCACCAGATCAATTTGAGCCGAAATTCATCCTATCTATCTACAGGTATTTATCACGAACGATGTCAAACAATCCCAAGTGTACCAACGAATGGTAGACCAGCTCCGGAAGAAGCTCTCCGACCTCTCCACACTCTTGAACGATTTCTCTGTCCCGTTCTATTCACCTCGATATGGTGCACATATGGCGTTCGAAAACAGTCTACCATCCATTGTCGGATGGCTTTCGGCGATGCTGCTGAACCCGAACAACGTCTCTTTCGAAGCTGGGCCAATCACGACAGCTTTGGAACTCGAAGTTGGGCAGGATCTCTGCAAGATGATTGGGTTTGAGAATACCGAAGAGATTAGAGCATGGGGGCACTTGACGTGTGATGGTACAGTTGCGAATATTGAAGCTATTTGGTATGTTTTCCCGTCCATATCGTATTCACTCAGTTGGTGCTCAGAAGATAATACATAGGGCTGGTATGTTAGCATATACGCTCTCATAAACCAAGCAAACTCATTTTTGCGCAGCTCGCAACCTCAAATTCTATCCGCTCGCGTTGAAATCCGCAATGGCACCCAACGCGCCCCTCCACTTTATCTCTAATAGATTCAAAGTGCTCAAATGCGCTCCTGGTGCACCGCAAGAGCTCTTATGGGACCTCGACACTTGGGATCTTCTCAATCTTCGCTCCGAAGACATTCTCGAAATTCCAGACAGACTTGCAAGAGAGTTTGGTATTAGCTCGCGATTCCTCGAATCGACCATGGAGAAATATATCGTCCAGTCGACTGGCATGAACGCTTTGAACGCTAATTGGGGAGTCAAATATTCACCCAAATTCTTAATCGCGAGCACCAAGCATTATTCTTGGCCCAAGGGAGTTGGTGTGTCACTCTCTTGCCTAGCATTCATCACATATCTAAATGGCTCGTCCGTTCATAGCGCTTGCTGGGATTGGCTCAGATAATCTAGTCAACATTCCAGTCGACAAGCATGCAAGGATTGACTTGATCGCTTTAAGGCATGCACTTGACCGCTGTCTCGCCGAGCGCCAAGCGGTTTACGCCATCGTTGCAACGATCGGGACAACAGAAGAAGGCGCTGTAGACCCTCTCGCCGAAATCATTGAGCTCCGAGACGAATATCAGAAGAAAGGGCTCTCATTCCTCATACATGCCGGTACGTCCAACGCTCAGCCTCTTCTCACAGCACATGAAGCATGAAGTCTGACCCGTCTTTACTTAGATGCTGCTTGGGGAGGTTACTTTACCTCCACCTTACGCGACCCTCCAGCTGAATGGAACTCCCAGTGGCCAGCAACATCATCGTCATCATCCGAGGACTCACAGGATGCAACCACCTTTGACCGAGGCTATGTCCCAACCATATCCTTAAAGCCGTATACGATCCATCAGCTAGAAGCTCTCAAGGGGGCAGATTCTGTCACGCTCGATCCTCATAAGAGCGGATATTGTCCGCATCCTGCGGGTGGCCTAGTGCGTACATTTCGCAAGTGAGATTAGTAGAAAGACTAATTTACTTTGCCCTTCACGATCAGTGCTATCGGGATAGACGGTTGAGGCATCTGTTGACGTGGTCTGCGCCTTACATCGAGCATGGTAAACGAGGTGAGGATATCGGTATACACGGTGTTGAAGGCAGGTGAGTTGAACCGAACCGTTCGTCGTACCGGTATCTAAATCTCGTAAATTTCTCCAGCAAACCAGGTGCAGCAGCCGCCTCGGTTTACATGCACCACTCCATGATCGGTCTGCACAACCAAGGACACGGTGGTCTTCTCGGCGAAGTCTCCTTCACCCGCGCTAGGGTCTGTCTTCCCTTCCTCATCTCATCGCAACAGGNTGTTGACTCTTCTCGCGCAGATGGCAGCCCACTGGGCGACATTATCGGATCGCAACACACCGTACATCGTCGTTCCCTTCAAACCCCTCCGCTTCGAAGAATCCCTTCACTCAGGCGACGCTGACGCCGTCGAGTCCGAAAAAGAGTTTATCAGAACTCGAATCTTGGGGAGATCCAACGAGGATATCGTCAAGGACCCAGATCCAGGCGTCTTAGCTGAACTTCGATCACTCGGATCCGACCTCAATATTAACGCCTTTGTATGCAACTTCCGCCTCAAGGTCAAGAAGAAGAAGGAGAACTTGAACGAGGGTATTACTATTGAGGCTAAGCAGAGGTCGAAGCTAGGCTCGGGAGCGGCGGATCCTGATGCAGAAAAAGAAGAAGATGGTGATGGTGGTGGACAATGGGAGTGGGTCGTCAATGACGACGTTGCGGAAGCCAACTACCTCAACCGGTGTATATTTGATCGCCTTTCCGTGACAGATCTTGGCCAAAATCCGAGGACGACGCCGTTGTTCCTTTCCTCTACTATCTTGAAGCACGAGGACTATGGGGAATGCCTCAAGCATTTCAAGGAAAGAGTGGGGTTGGAGACAGAGTCGACTGAGGACTTGTTTGTTTTAAGGAACGTGGTTATGTCCCCGTTCCAAACTTCAGCCGACTATGTAGCCAACATCGCGGACGCGTTCAAAAACGTACTTGAAGACAGCCTCAAGGTACGTTGCTCTAATGACCATCAATCACCGGCACCCCCCATCCTTCTCTCTTAATCCTTATCGACGCGGCCGGCCTTCTTCTGTGTTGCTAAAAGCCTTTGTACCTCGCAGCACGTCGTACACCGGAATACGATCACACCGCAGATCCACCACTTTACCGTGCAAGGCACGGATAGACTGTACCTTGCCTACCGACCTTTGTTCCACAAGGCCAACAGTCGGCAACAGTTGATTTTGGAAGTCGACGTTCCAGACAAAGCTGAATGGGATGAATACCTGGATTTGAGGAAGGCGCACCCTAATTCGGTATTCACTCTATCAACGAACCCTACGCTGCCCATAACGATAGATGACTTGCTATCGGGTTCGCGAACTTCTTGTTTGATCACGGCAAAGTGAGTCCCTCTCGACAACCCTTGCCGAAAAAAGGAAACTGATTTATTTATTCCCCGTTGACAGTGAATTTTTCTCCACCGAATACGTTGTGATGAATTTAACGATCTCCAACGCTCGTATCGTCAAGAACCGATCTCTCTCCTCCCGATGGCTGGATGCCGACTATCACTCCAAGTACACTCCCTTTTACCTCTACGGAACCCCTGAACAACAGCACGTCGACCATATGCTACTCAAAGCGCCAAACGCGCAGTTAACAGCGGAGAACGTCCAACTGGATTTGGACAACGAGATTCCTGCTAAGAAATTGGCGAACGGAGTTCGCCTTTTCGTGTTGGACCTCCCAGAACGAGCTATGCAGCCTTTCACCGATAATGGGGACACCCCGCATCCAATCTTCTACCCTAACGCGAAATTAGAGGTTATGGTCTGCGACGACTCGTTCCCCGCTACAGCCCATGGACCCGGTCTCGCAGCCGCAAGCGACGACTACCCCATCATCGCGCGCGGTACGATGCGGTTACCTCTCAACGTCTATATCGACTTGGTCAATCTTAATCGAGAGGATTTCCGAGACGACGAGAGGACAACGCAGAGGATGGACAAGGGTATGAATTGGGAAGACCAGTCTGCTTGGAGAGCGATGGTTATGAAAAGGTTGGGCAGGCCGCATTCGGAATACTACAACAGTACGAAGGGCTTGAGAGAGGATGGAACGATCGGGGATGGGCATGATATTAGTAAGAAGCCGGATAAGGAGCAGGAGAAGAGGGCAGAGGAGGATGTTCGGGACGCTGGGTATGGTGTTAGCGCTGGGACGAATTGAAGATAAGGTTGACCGTAGTTTGTATTTACAAAGGATAACATGTAACTGTATTTTTACAACGGAATATAAGGCGTCCATTCGATTACCTAGATCCAGCAAGAGAGTAGCAAGAAGGAGAGAAATAAAACCGATGGGTATATTATCACGAATAAGCAGGCAGCTCTTCGTCATACGGCCCAGGTCCACCCGTCAACTTTCCAACGTGCCCCTCCACCCTCCACGCCCACTCATTACCCTCCTTCCACTTAAACACCTCCCCTCCAAAATTAACCTGCAACTCGCACTCTCCTGACACACCAATCGCCGCAAACACGTCGTACTGCGGACGAGGGAGGTACACACCGGTGAAAGCGTTCGGGAGTCGCAAGCCATTATAAGTGTAGAAGATAGCGCCAGTGGCGAAATCGTATCCACATCCGATGGTGTCTCCGGGTCTGATGCGGGATAAGAYGTCYGSGTCGACGTARTCTCGTCCGCCATCTGGATCCTCGAAGAATTTGCGCAAGTCGTCGAGGTGGAGGCCTGCGCTTAGCCTGTTCCAGCCTGGCATGCGCCACTCTGGGTATGGGCGGCAGGTCGTTCCTGTAAACCAAATACAAAAGGTTCAAGTGGATAGTCAGTCGATCTGGATGAGCTGCTGCGCTACGCAGTAAGATGAAAGAAGGAATACGCACCGACTGCAACGAACCCTACCATCTTCTGAATCAAGACCTCATAATAGACACCCTGCTTTCCATGGATATCATACAACCCAGCCAAGATGGGCAAGTCGCTCAAAAGACTAACATCCTTGCACTTCTCGTCCGTCGAAATTGCAACCACCACAGGCCCACCCTTGGCCTCATCCGTATTCCGGATTTGACCAGAGAAGCGAGGGCTGGTGGGGTACTGAACACCCCAAGCCTTGCACCCGATAGAGTTGATCCTATCCACGACGTGCGATGGCAAGATCCTGGGCGCAGTCACAGGGTATTCGCTGCAAAAATCCTCCCCGGCTTGGTATTCATCATCAGGAGCTTCGTTCCATTTGCCCCACTTGTGCTAAAGAATACCGTTTTATCATCATTACAGATTGGAATTCAAGCCATGAATTAGATCAAGGAGAGAGGGAGAAGAGAAGAGACGTACAGAGATTTCGGGAGCAGCAGACCAATCAGGAGGTTCACCTCCCGCTGCGGCACTGCTACTCGAAGCATAGTTGCCATCATGCTCCGTACTGTGGCCACTACCGTGACTGTGCTCAGCCTGGAACTCCTTGAACTTTCCTTTGAGGTCCCTCAAGAATCCCATCCTAGCGCTGCGTGATAAAAGTTGGGATAAAGCGGAAGTAGTTGGCAGGGACCATGTCTACCAAGGCTTTTATAGCTTTGCTGCGAGGCGTGCAGTGCAGCCGCCACAATACAGCTAATTCAACTCCCGTTGTCTCTTGGCGCTTTTGGGAAGAGGAAATAAGGGAAAATAACGCGTTATAGTAACCGAGGTTTAAATACTGACACCGCCCGCCTAGCTCAATCGGATAGAGCGTCAGACTCTTAGGCATCTAAGGCGGTATCTGAAGGCTGCGAGTTCGACCCTCGCGGTGGGCTACTTCACTTTTTGCTTTGCTTTCCACCCTTTCATTGCGAACCTGGTTGGCCAGTGGATTTGCACATAAATATATTCCAAGGGAGATCTTTCACTTCAAATTGATTGAGTTTTAGAATTTTATAAGTCTTTTTGTGTAAACTTTTTGACAGTACCGTCGAAGACGCTCTTTCCGCCAGTCGTTCCGTAGACCTCGCAAGATCCTGTCTCACAATCCAGCCGGGAGRTGTACTTCTTCCAAGAGCTGTGCAGATCAAGCTGATAGCGTATACGTATTCTGCTCGATGAGTTGGGCTTGCATAGCTCTGAAAATAGTCGTCGGACACTAGCGATGACTCGGAGATGAGGTCGCGTTGAATTACTGGACCGTGTTTTCAGTTTTCACGCCATTGGTGGGCACATTGAACGCAGCTGCAGCAAACCTGCGTGTCAGGGGCACAATATAAACGCCATGGACAGTACCCACCGGTAGACTGCAAACGGAAATGACGGTACGTCAGATATCTGTGCACGGAAAATTTGAAACGCAGAAACTTGCACGTTGTCATCGGCTCATCAGCGGAACGAATCTGGAGCTGATAGAAGTAGGCCGCATTGAAATTGCACTTGTCGCAGGATGCTAGAAGCAGGAGGTTAGAGAACGTTGATCCATTCCAAACACACGTTCGTACTTACCCTGTGTCTGATCTGCGTGCTTCCACATCTCATCTCCACCCAGAACATCGTCAATCTCCTTTCGCTTCAACCTTGTTCTCGAAGTCATCTTGAAAAAACCCGACCTGCTTGAATTGAACGGGGACGGAGTTGTGCTGTGTTTGCACGTACCTGCTTGGTGATAGGAAATTCGTAGGCACAGCTATTGCAGGCCCACTTGTTTACACCTGTATCAGCCGATATCACCAGTATATTCGCGCAAGTTGGGCAAAACAGCATCGTTGAGTGTCGTAAAAGAGATAAAAGCTAATTCAGTACCGAGCGCTCCGCGCTCCCCTTTGATATTTGTTTATCTGTGGAGGGTACAAACAAACATGATGCATGATGCCCAAACCTGATGTCTTCAAGTTCATACAATTTAATGACCACGCAACTACACGTTCCAATTCTCCAGCATACGGCCAGTGCGTTTGTTCGGTCGCGCCACTGCTCCACAGCTAAACAAATATCAAAGGCAAGGGGAGCGCGGTCTCGATATGAACATGTAGCTGTAGCGCGCCAAAGGCGGAAGAGTGATATTAGGATCAGAGGTTTCTCCGMTTTGGGTGGATTATCCGGACGTGGAGGTCTTTACGGGTGGGCTATTGTCGTAATGCCTTGTACTTATGGGCTATGCAGCTATGTAGCGGGTGGGTACTTTGACGACGATCTTCAAGGCCAATGTGCAGGCAAGAGCTGATAGACCCCACCTTCCGGAGTCCAGACAGAGCCGGGTGCGAATCGGAGGTTCGGTGATTGGCTGGGGTGACAGAATCAGGTGACCTGGGCAGTGTGATGGGATCGGCCGAGTCAGAATTAGCAGCGATCTCAAGTTTTTGACCATTTCCTCCGTCCCCAGAAAATCTCTAAAGCGAAAGCATAAAAAGCCATGCCAAATTCCTTCAGATTCGGTACCACCTTTCTTGCCTTCCGCTTTCATCTCTTCATATCCTCTATTTTATAGCCGTTCCCGACGAAATGTCCGTCTCTCCCTACGACGATGTCCGCCAGACTCTCCAGGATCGTCGAGTCATTGGCTACGACCCCCTCGTCCAGCCTGCGTTGCTGCGGCACGAAGTCCAGTCAACCGAGGACTCCAAACAAACTATTGCCACCGCTCGTTATGGTGCAGCACGTATTCTTGCAGGCCAGGACGACCGTCTCCTCGTCATCGTCGGCCCATGCTCTATCCACTCCCCAGAGCAGGCCATCGAGTACGCAAAATTGCTCAAGGCAAAGATCGACTCCTGGCCCAACCTTCTCATTATCATGCGCGCCTATTTCGAGAAGCCGAGAACAACCGTCGGCTGGAAAGGCCTCATTAACGACCCCGACATCGACGGCACCTTCAAAATTAACAAGGGCCTCCGTATTGCCCGGCAATTGCTCTGCGACTTAACCGACTTGGGCGTCCCAGTTGGATCGGAGCTCTTGGACACAATCTCTCCGCAGTTCATTTCTGACCGTACGTCTACTCTCGCACATCAGGTTTGATAGAAGCTAATTGCTTGACATTTTTCAGTAATCTCTTGGGGAGCTATTGGGGCTCGCACGACGGAATCCCAACTTCACCGAGAGCTCGCATCCGGTGTCTCCTTCCCTATCGGTTTCAAAAACGGGACAGACGGCAGGTTCGTTCTCCGTAATCCAAATTAATCGTTTTTACAGCAAACTAACAAACTTCCGACATTAGCGTCACGGTAGCCATCGATGCCATGTCCTCCGCATCCAACCCCCACGCTTTCATGGGTGTGACAGAACAGGGCCTCGCCTCCATTGTCAAAACCCGGGGAAACCAAGATCTCCATGTCATCCTTCGCGGCGGTACATCGGGGCCCAACTACTCCGCAGAACACGTCGCCAAGGTGGTTTCTGACATCGAGAAGAAACGAAAAGAGAAGTTCGCCAGCGTTATGATTGACTGCAGCCGTACGTTCACATTCCTTCATTCTTTCTTTGACTTGGCACCGATCTTATTTCCGACCCATAACAGATGGCAACTCATTGAAAAACCATAATAACCAACCTTTGGTTGTCCACTCTATCGCCGAACAGCTCGCCTCGACGGATTCCACCACCAAGGCTAAGCACATAACCGGTGTCATGATCGAATCCCACATCAATGCTGGACGACAAGACGTCCCTCCCACTGGTCCGCAGGATCTCAAGCATGGTGTCAGTATCACCGATGCATGCGTCGACTGGCAAACAACTGTCAAAATGCTCGACGAACTCAACGAGGCCGTCGCCAAGCGAAGAGAGGTACTTATTGCCAATGGCCTGAAGGGTAAACTCAATGGTTCATCGTAGAGAGATGGCAGCAGACAAACCCAAAAGTAGTATCCCTTCCCATTGTATATTTATACCTCATATCATATATCGCATCTCATCATACTAATCATACGTTGAATCATTTGTTGCATGTATATCAGAATGAAAGCAGAATGAAAGCAGAATGTAAGAGTCCACAAGAAAACAAAGAATCGGTCAAAAGAAGATGTACGTATTCAATCCGAATTAATGAAGTGGTCGAGTCATATCCCATGCAGCAATAACCTCGTCAAACGATCTGACAGCCCACCCAGGCGGCAGGGTCATCTTATTCCCTGCAGTCCTAAACGCCGCCTGCAACGCAATATCCAGTTCCGCAATCTTCTGTTCATTTCCTCCCAGCGTCGGCAAAACCTCTGCCCTCTTCTGCCTGACACAATCCCTCAGAACACGAAGCGTCTCCGGCATTGGGACGCTGTTCGACAACAAATACCACGACATCAGCCTCTCCACCGTACGCTCTATCGAAAGGTCGATCTTCGCCTGTTGAGGATCCGTATTGATTTCGTGCCCAGTCGAACGGAACGGCTCGTGCCTGACATATCGACCCAACATCTTGAGGAACCCCTGCGTAACCCTCAACGACTCCAATGGCTTCTCCATACTATGCAACGCCCCAAACACCGCCGTATCCCTCAACAGCCCCGTCCTCATATTGTTCTCCGCCCGTCCACTAAACCGCTTGTCATACACCCTCCCATAGAAATCCGCGGCAACCCGCATATCTTGGTAGACGAGGTTGAAGAGCGGGTCGGGGACATACATATGCCTCGCATGGAACAGCTCCAGATGCGTCTGCAGCGTCTGGGGTTTATCCTGCATAATACAATCAAGCAGCGCAGCATGACAATAATTATGCAATATCCTCTCCTCCTCCGACGCATCTTCCTCTTCTGACCGACACAGCGCATCCGCAAAGGCCAGAAAGATGATGTTGTTCGAGAAGGAGGTGATGAACTGCGAGAGATCGTTGCCAGGGTGGGTCTTGGGGTCGGCGGCCTGAGGAAAGTCCAGAATCGCGGACTCGAGTGGCGAGGACCCACTCCGCACGAACAGACTTCGACTTCCGCGAGGGTCCTCGCTGTAACTGAGGAACGCGGTCCTGCGTTTGACATATAATGTCTGGTTGCGCAATAACGCCTCCCGATGCCGTGGGTACGTGACAACGTCGATATAGAATGGCCAATATCGGGGTGTATCCACCCGGATTGCCACTAGGAGGTTGAAGTCCGGGATCATGGTGGGCGAAATGAGTGGTGCAGTCGGCGTTCGTCCTTCCTCTTTGTATGTGACCTTTACGGGCAAGAAACAGATTTCACCGGTATCAACATCCCTTGCGACCAGACACCTGGGCTCCACAGCGAGAACCCACAAATGCCTCAGGGCTTGAAGATAGCATTTATTGTCCGATGCATTGGCATGCGTCCGGGGGAAGAAGGCTGCTACCAAACATGCAATTGACGCATCCGAATTTCCAAGGGTATATGAACCGCCTCCGAGGGCGATGAGACCCAAGGATTGCATGGTGACAACGTGCACGCCATACCGGAAGTTCTGGTGGTACATATTGTTTTGGAAAACACCATAGGCACACCGGATGCGTCGTATGCAGAGGGATTCGCCTGTTCCAGCCATGACCATGCTGATCGCCAAGGAAATTTGGTTCAATCCTTCCCGTAGAGCTGCACGTTTGATTCTTCCTTCATAGACGGGCCCAGCTAATGATAGTTGTTAACAAAATGCCAGCTAAAAGAATGAAAAGGAGACTGACAGACTGCAAAAACGTGCTTCGCAAATACTTCATAATGCGCCCCCAAAAGATTGTATGCGTCCTTCCTCGCGGTACCAGCGAACTTCAGGCCAATGACGAAACACACCCCAGCGATGATATTGTAATACGCCAACTCGAACGCTACTTCAATCACCTTGGCTTGTCCTGGTCCAGCTGGTGCCATCGCTTCGGCAATATTTTCTGGAATCTGGGATGCGATGTACTTCTCCGTCGGCTCCACCTGACTCCACATAATCAGACCCTTCGCAATCGTCCGAATCATCAGGAAGCTGGGCTGGACGCGATTGAGACCTAGCACCGTATCCGGGATTGTCAAAAGGTCGGCGACATCCTGCCTTCCCGTCTTCAAGTACATCAAACCCAAAGCAATTGCAGCAGCCGGCGAAGTGAGATTGATGTCGAACGGGTTGAGAGGTTTGTCCCGAGCTTGGAGAGTGACATCGCCATGAAGAAGGATGGACAGTCGTTGTAGGAGGTCCAGATCAGCTGGAATGAGAGATCCCTTCCCTAGCATGGTCATCCCGAATGCGATCGCGGCTGAGAAGGTGTACGCCTCCCGATGTTCGTTGCTCAGATCTGGCTGGACGAGATCCCTCCTACTGATCTCCCCCAAGCAAACCTCCGCCATGCGCCGATTCTTCGTACCCATGTAAAGGAGACCAAGAGCCGAAAGGCCTGCTGCTTGCGTGAGCAACGAAACATTGAGGTCGATGTTGGGAGTAGGGAGGAGAGCAGGGGTGTGGACGGCCAGCAGCTTGACAATTCGTTGGGTGGCTTTGCCGACGTTTGATGCTGCCAACCCAAGCAGAACAGCGATGGATGTAAGATCGTGCTTCGGTGTCAAGTATTGGAAAGTGTGCCATGTCATCAGTTCTTTCAGATGGCCAGTGAGTCCCAAGGCGAAAAGGAATCCGGCGTGTTCTGGTGTCAATTCCGAAGGCTTGTTGAACGTAATCCACGAGCTCTCAACACCTTGGGCATTGGGCGAGATTCGTAGACCTGCTGCTACACCGTTGTGGAATTCGCCCCAATGAATAGCGTCTGTCGCAATCTTCCCGGCTTCTGGAGTGACGGTAATGTTGAGCGGTAGAAGCTTGATGTTGTACTCGATCTTCGGGATGGCATGAGATTCACGAGTGACCTTTCGGACAGAGCCAAAGGTGAACATCGCACGTCCATATGAAAGGGCTAGCGTGCGCTCTCCAACCCGAAGGGCATGGCTTTGATGTTGATTTGCTTGCTCGTGTTCACTGGCAACAGTCAAGTCAGTGATGCGGCAAAGGACGAGGAATGTGTATATCCACCTTTGCTCTGGTCGGTCAGGCGGCCTGATGGTTGATACAATCGATGAATTCAACAGTCTTGCCACCTCTTCAATTCTCCTATCCTGTCCAAAGCGAACTGTGACCAAGGAATCACGTTCGAATTCAACACCAGACGTGGCATCAACCTCTCCCGCCGCAGCAGACTTTGCTTCTGCGACAATCTTCCCGATCGTAAGCTTTGGTTTGGACGGATTCTAATAACGCAACGACAAATCAGCGGTCTGTTCAAAAGTGTAGAGAAGAGAGATCGCACCATGAAATCCTTAGCAGGTCGATAGCCTTCCGTAAAGACTGCTTCTGTTTCTTGACTACCCGACGCCGCCAGGTCCTTCCTCCCAATCTGGCTATACATATCGGCTCTCCAATGCCCCGGAGGAGCCAACTGACACGTTCTGACTGCCTCTCGCAGTGGAGCAGCTAGGCCCAGAGGCAACGTATCCAACAGCTGCATTCCAGGRCCACCAGGCATCAAAAGATACGTTATAGCATTTTCAGCGCGCTTGTGGGACGTTGGTACGGTCGGATCGATTAAGAGGTCATATAGACGCTTGAGGCTGTAGACGATACTTGTAGGGTCTTGCGTACCGAAACCAAACGCAGGGACAGTCTTGAAGTACAGAGAAAGATGGCCCGGCTCGAAAGAAACCGGATCAGCATCCGAACGAAGCATATTGAGGAGGAACGAATAGATGTCGCGGGGAACAACCGGGACACGGTCGTCCATATTCTGGAGATCTAGTAAAATAGATTGTGAGGTGTGATTTACGGAATGATAAAACATCCAATGAACATACCATACTGCGTAGGATCCGGCCACTCTTCCATTGCGTCTGGTAACAGCCTCTTCCAGTAATCCGCCCATTCTGGTCGAACATGCACTGCAAGATTGCAAATGCACGACGCCAACCTCACCAGGTATACGTGTTTATCCTTTTGCAACTTGTAGGCTTCACCGAGTAAATGAAGAGCATGCATCGCTGTGGCGAGAGATGCCAACGCCGAGTCTTGCCTGAGGGACGTAACAAGCCGGGGTGTCTTCGCCTGGTACGGCTTCAACTTGGACAGGACAAGGAGGTCGCGATTGCACCTGGCGTGCGATTCGCTCGATGCCAACCGACCCCAAGCACTAGTCGACGCAGCTGGTACCTGAACCACGTCCAGATTGTGGGTGTCATACAGAGCGACCTGTAAACATTTGAACTGGAGGACCGGGTCAGAGGTTCGATCGTGCTGGGACCACTCTTGGAGGAAGTAGAAATGCACGCCGTAGTATACCACGTCCATCAGAGTTCGGGATANCGCTCGAAGGGAATCCAAGGTAAGCTCATCGGTGGGACACATGTTGACGTTGACACGGCATCTCCATCCATCTTGATATGCAACTGAGAGCAGACTACCACGGTCATCTTCCAGATCAACGATTTTCCCGTGCTTCGATATGTGTACGCCTTCATACGGAGCGGTGGACGGAGCTGAAGGATTGACGAGGTTGAGATTGTAGATTGCACCGTCGGAGTGATGAGGGTGGAGAGGATGGATGAGGTAGACGATGCCCTCTTCAGTCACACTCATAAGGTCTTTGATACCAGGCCGTGTGGCGACGACAGAAGCGATGGCCGCGGCTGGATATTGACCCCAATAGGTGACCTTGAATTCCTTCGACTGCGTGCCTTCGAGGAAAATGTTGAAAATGTGCACAGCATTCGTGCCTTTAAAGCATATTCCTAAGCTCGACTTGCAATGTTGACCGTCGAACCGTTCATCGAAAGAGACCACCTTGGCGAATCTCCACCTTTCTGCACTAAACCCAGGATGAGAAGAGCACTCGTAGATACAACAATCAACTTACTATGACGCTGGGATTTCCACTTCGGCGATGCGCTCCATCCAATATGTGGCTTTCATACGCTCATCGGCTGCTGCCAGAATTGGATCGTCCTGAGAAACGATAAGCGTCTATTTTTCTACGCGTTGTGAGAAGAAACTTGCCTGAGGGTTCTTTTCATGCGGGAAAGCCGTGGTTCCTGGTACTGAAGCAGTGGAGGATAACGTTGCAGTGGCAGGCAGGGAGGACGGAATCCCTGTGACCACGGGAAAGCCGTCTTGGTTGAGGCCTCCCATAACCACATCTTTTGAAGCGGGAACCCCTGATGGAGCCGACGATGGAGGTGGTGGCTTGCTGTCGAGACGTTCGCCTTCGAACTGTGAGCTTGTGCGGCGGGAGTGATTAGGAATGATGTGCGATGTCCTGGCCTTGGCCAGTGCAGGAAGCGAAGGCAATGGTGGGGCAGCTGCTGCTGTTGCAGGGGACACTTGAACAGAGTCTTCAGAATATGCGTATGCCCATATCGACAGCCTGCATCTCTGGGGATCTACAGTGACGACGAGGCTTTGGTTGCTCTCCATACCGGATTTGATGCCATGATTGAGCGAAAGAGGAGAGACCCATACGACCATGTCGGTAGGAGGTATCGATTTCAGAACTCGGCTCATTGGAGCAGTTGACCTCCCTTCGCCATCAGTGCGAGGCAGGTCCGTACGGATGTTGAAAGGAAAGCCACTCCTCGATGATCCACCTTCAAGTTTGGTTGCGAGACCCACGGCTGCTGGCTCCTGGAATGGGGAAGTAATCGTGAAAAGGGTTGGTAACACAGGTTCTCCGGTAATCCTTGCCTCCTCCAGCTCGGATGCCTCGAGTACTCTTTGAACGAGAACGCCATGGGGTCGAAGAGGCCAAGCCCTTCTGACGACGAATGGAATGTTGACAGCGAAGTTGACGCCATTTTGGAGGTAGATACTGGTTACGCTGCGTTGGAAGACGAAAACGGCGCTCACAGTCTTCCGTTTGTCAGGGAACTTGCGTCGTTGGAAATTGAGTTGGGCGAAGGGTCCGAATGTTGGCCGTGAGTCGTCCAAGCCCCTGGTGGAGCTAGGGTCATCGTCCTCCGCCACTGATCCCTGAGTTTGAGAAGGGGTAAAATGCCTCTGGTCTTCTAGGGCGTTCTGCTCGAGCAAGCCTAGGCAGGCGTACTGTATGTCTTCTTTTTCTTGGAAGAAGCTCCATCGCTTGACGATAGTCCCTCCAACGCACAGCACCACTTCCTTCGCATTCCAGACTATCTCTCTGCCGTCAGGGTTGTCCTCGTCCGCGAGCCAGCTACTTTGCACAACTCCAGGAAGGACGGCATCTTGACCGCGAAGAGCACTCTGGACTGCCTTCAGTAACCGCGTTTCTTCCCTTTGTGGCAAAGTGTGAGGCGATTTCAAGAGGTACTCGGTGCCGGGTGAGCGTATGTCTTCCTGTAGGGTGACTTTTAAATGACGATCGCAAGGCCTTGAGATCTTGCTTATACTAGGCGCTTCGGGAGGTGGTATTTTCAATTGAGTAGGCATATTTTTGGAGGCTTATGAGGATGTATGTTTGTGAGAGAGATGACGAGTTTTCATGGAGAAGGCATGGAGGTGGACAAGGTCGATGCATCAGTGCAACACGCGCCATCGCGTCTCAATTGCCACCGACGCGACAGCCACGGTGTTTGGCCGAGCTTGCACATCTCTTCAAAACGAAGCGTAAATCTGTCCACGAAGCTGATTATATTTGAATCTATATACGAGGGAAGATAGAGTAGACTAGGAAGAAACTGTGGTACATTACGATATGTGGAGAAATACGAGAAATGGGAAAGAAACGAACAGAAGAAGAGAAAAAGAGGCTACATTGGCGAGGCTAAGTCCGAGAGCAATACATGAGGTGATTATGAAACTCGGGACTATAGGGTATCTTGAGTTGGATGCCGACAAAAGACCGAAAGACGTAGTATGTTCCTTGAGCCGGAAGTCGCGGAAATGAGAGACCAAAGACGAGTCTAGTGATTTTGGAGAATAGTGTGCGCCGAGTACGAGTAAAACACGTTGAAACACTCGACGCACACAATGCGAAGATACTGCTCCCTTGACAAAGTCAGACGCTAGTTGCTGGACCCACAGAAGAGAAAAAACTCACCGATGCTAGGGGGAGAGGAAGCACTCCGGGCTCATAAGCAAGAACCTGAACTTGACAAAACGATTCCAAAAGAAAAAGAAAAAAGAAATCTGTGAAAGAAAGAGGCGAGCGGTTAGCCAATAATAAGAAGCGATAAGACCGGGGTACTCACTCCCTCGCTTCTGTTTTCCCGCCAATAATGAAAAAGAGAGAAAGAAACACCCCACCCCCGCCGGCACACCCACACACGCACTCTACCCCCTCGCTGAGTCTAGTCTCACCTCCCCCACCCACATCCACAACTACAGCGTCATCATCAGCACGCCGACACCAATAGAAGGAAACGAAAGAAAGGAACAGGGAGGACAGATGGGTCAATAGCGATGGCGTCGAGTCAAGTCGGTACTGAGGATATGAATATAGCGGTCTATTGGGTCGTAAAAATCAGTGATGCTGCCTCGCTGAATCACAGAAAGAGACGTACCAATGGACGAACCGCAACTGGAGAGTCGAGCAGTTTCGTAGTGCCTTATTTTCCTGCTCGGTGCATGTACCTCGGGCGACGAGACTGGCTAGGTCTGCCGATCCGAGGACAATACACCGCGTTACAACCCAAGGGGCACACCCGGCCAAGGGCGTGCCCCCGAGAGGGCCATAACAACGCGAGGTAGTGGATCATTGCAAAGAGGATAGGGACTGCGGGGTCCCACTCCTCTCGCTCCGAACCCGCACCGACAGCCGATCCAGCCAACACCCGCATGTTGACCTTCACGACTTCAGTGAAGCTGTGCTACCTCGCGTGCACCATACACCGCCAAACCGCTCTCGAATAATGGAAAAAGGTTCCTCTCCCGACCGACCGACGCCGTGGACATCACCATCTTCGCCTCCAAGTCCCATCTTCATCCCCGTCTCCCTCCGACTCCTCGACTGGCATCACCACAACGAAAAGATTTTCACCCCCACAATACAGCCCACACCACCACCACCACCACCACGTCCACGACGTGATATCTACCTCCAGTTCTCCAGCTCCATGGGAGTTCCCGGAAGAAGATTAGGAAGCATCTCCGCGGGATCGTCCACACGCATCGCGATTCCATCCAAAACAGCGATGTCGACGAGCTCCTGTTCGATGGACTCCATGCTAGGGAAGGGTGCTTCATCAAGTTGAGCTTGAATAAAGAGCGTAACATCGACTGCAACCCCCGTCTCGATAACCTCCTCCATGCAGATTCGACCCCGAGCGGGACGATCTTCAATTGGATAGCCGTAGTCCCGTCCCACCAAGCCCTTCGCCTTCTCGCATGCTTCCAACATCGAAAAGGCCGCTCTCTCCACCTTCTTGATCATCTTGGCCGTCTTTGCCTTGGGGACTGTCATCTTTCCCTTTCGAACAGAGCGACGAACGGCCCCGATAGTGTTGGAGCTGGAAGGAAGGGTGACGAGAGCGCAGCTGACTGGTTCTGGAGATGGGGCGCGGTCGCGAAGAGAGACAAGCTCGGTGGACGACTCGACAAAGGTGGGAGGGGATGGGGCACGTTCACGTAGAGAGACAAGCTCGGTGGACGACTCGGGAATGTAGCGAGGTGAAGGAGGAGGGGATGGGGCACGACCACGTAGACGGAACAACTCGGTCGACGACTCGGCGATSYAGCGAGGTGAAGGAGGAGGGGTATGAATCTCAGGTGCCCGAGTGTAATCCACGAAGCCCGTAGTTTCARCATTTCCAGGAGACCACCTAGAGTCCGCAAGCCCAGAGTCGCTGGTTGCAGTTGGAGGGTAGTATTGGGGGGGAGAAGGAGCAGAACTCCTCTCCTCCAACTGGGACTCAGATGCTGCGATCGACGCTGCCCTTTCTTCGGCTTTAAGTGGCTTCAACTCCTCGAGGGTCATTGGAGGAAATCGGCCCACAGGTGTAGGTGTTGGTGGAGTCATCGGTCCGGACTCGGATATGCTGAGCTCGACAATCTTGTCAAGTTCCCARAGGAACTCCTGAACCTCTGGGTCCGGGGAAGGTGCGGCTAAGGTGGAGGGAGTAGGTGGTGCCGTTACATCGTAAGCGATAGGAGGGGGCGTCCTAGTAGTCAACCACTCGGGGGTCTCGACGTCATGGGGTCTCCTTGGTAGTGGGGTAAAGATATCACACTCCGAGGTAAATTGTAAAGCTTGGTCTTCCAAAGCCTCCTKTTTGAGAACGCGAGCATTAGAAACAGAATAAAAGACATAAAGAAATATGAGCGTACCCATAACTCCTTGTCGAGCGCGGCCATCGCTGCGGCCTCSTCTTCATCAACCGCACACGGGCAGATCTTAGGAAACTGCAAAACACGAAYGTTAGAAACAKTYCKAGGACAGCAAGAAATAAGAGCTTACCTCGATGCTTGTGTTTAACACCTCGGCATTGCCTTCGTGAGTTGTATTCACGCAGAGCTCAGGAGCCACCAGGGAAACATGGGAGGTAGACTCGCCGAAAGCCTCCTGTTGCAAAAGATGAAAGATCAGAAACAGCTCAATTAAGAACATCAAGAAATAAAAGCGTACCCGTAACTCCTTGTCGAGCGCCGCCATCACCGCAGCCTCGTCTTCATCAGTTGCATTCGCGCGGGATTGAGAAGTTCCCTGCGCAAAACACGAACGTCAGGAAYAGCTTGATGAAGGACAGCAAGAAATAAGTACCTCTAACGAGTTTCCGAACGTGGCTATCACCTCGGCATGGCCTTCGTCAATTGCATTCGCGCAAAGGCCAGCAGGTACCTGTGCACAACACGAAGATCAGAAATAGCTCGACGAAGGATGGCGAGAAATAAGAACGTACCTCCACCGGTTTCTCGACATGGTCTACGTCCATTGCATCCTCGCAGAGCTCAGGAGGCACCGGGTCGACATGGGAGGTACCCTCAGGAATCTTAACCTCAACGTGGGAGGTAGTGTCCTGGAAACGACGGGCAGGAAATCTCTGAATGCATTCATCCTCAGTCAGTTGAGGCACCACGCGTAGCGGAATAAGGAACGCACTTCATCGATAACGAAGGGANGCCATGGGCGGGGGTTGGAAGGAGTGTACTCCCATAGATTCCTCCGGTTGTAATTGCCTCCGGTGGGGCGCTGGTAGTATAAATCGGTCTGGGGGATAAGATAGTCATTCAGCCGTCAAAACAGACTAATGATTGCGGATGACACAATACCTTTGAGTGATCACGAGCTGGTGCACGCCTCGCTTCTGGCCTAGCTGGCGCTTCAAACCGAGGGTTTTGCCGGAATCCAGCGTCCTGAACCAACGTCAATCAGATATACGCCCACTAGAGCATCGCGAGAAGTAGCTCACCTCAGCTCTTTGTGGCCTATACTGGTAAGGAACATATTGAATCGGAGGAGGTGGTATCTGTGTAACGAAATCAGTACCTGCCAGTGTCCAAGCATGAGAGAGCGTACATACCTCATTCAAGTTGGGCATGTAACCCCACATTGGGTTCAATTCCACTTGGACCCGCTCCTTCAATTCCTGATACCGCCGACAGTGATGTAGAGCGAAAAATAGGGCCTTCCCGAGGCCATATAGGAGAGTGCTGGCCACGACATGTAGAAGCCCGGCCAGATATTTGGCACCAGTCCAAAGAGACTTAGCCACAGGCGGGGCGCCGGTCCGCAGATACTCGTATGCAGTACACAAGACTGGCCAGACTTCGGTCTTCAAACGCCTTTCCAACTTCCTCAGATGAGGTCCTGTATAGGCACAGCAAGCTCCCCAACAATGTTTGACGAGCAGCGTCCAGGGGAAGCCTTTCGAACGGGGCCTAGGTTCAACTCCTTCCCAGTGGGACTCCCTCCTCCACAAGTCTTCGGCGACAACTGGCATCAATTCGTGGATAGCAGCGACAACATAAGGCAAGATGATGGACCCTGCGAGGATACAGGTCTCCATTTCTGGAAGGATGGGCTGAACCAAGGCATAGAAGCGAGATCGAGTGGCCAGTGCAAGTGCGCGCCTGTGAACCGCATCCGCAAACGAAGGAAACTGAGCGTATTCGGACACGTTGACTGCCCAGAGACAGAGGCCAAGAAGTACCAAAGCCACGGGCAAAAAGGAAGCTTGCACCACAAGAACGTCCCAGGCATCGACGATATGGGAACACGCGCGAGAGCATGATAGACAAAGACATGACCAACAAGCCTTCAACGCGGCGAGCGAAAGATCGTTGGGCGAGAATGAAGAGAAGCTGGGGGTGGGGAATCTGAACCACAGAAGATCGCCCAAAGGGCGTTTACGAAGCTGCGCGGGGATGTTCATGGCGATGTTGTAACATTCGACCACGAAGACACATCCCAAACACACGGGAAATAAGAGACCGAAGGGATGAAGGTGTCTTAACCACCGAGGAAGCGTGAGTGGCCCGTTGGACCGTCCTGCGTCTCCATCGCCTTGGTGTATTCCACGCTGTGCGCCGTCGTCCAAAGAGTCTCTTCCGCGCTCGGAGGAGGAACGTCCTAGGGTGACGCAAGCCCACGTCAAGACGAAGATGCAGGTGGCGATTTTATAACGACCCATGTCGTAGAGACCGCGACAAAGGAACTCGAAGAAGGCCACCAGAACGTCTCGAACGCGTTCGAAAACAGCGAGCGAGCGGGTTATAATAGAAGAGGCAGGGGAGGTCGTGCGAGGGGCGCGAGGCTTGAGTAGTTCTCTGAGAGCGTCCCGTTCGCGATACAAGCTGCAGATACGAGGTCTGAAGGAGGCGGGAGAGGACGGCTGGGCAAAGAGAGCGAGGCCAGTTTCGAAGGCGGGAAGGAGAGTGAGACCAGTTTCGACGACGATAGGGAGACCCATTTCAACGGCGGGAAGGGGAACGAGGCCAGTTTCGACGGGGGCGGGGAGACCAGTTTCGACAGGGGTAAAGTGAGCGAGGGGGACTTGGCCGGGGAAAGCGAGACTTCSGACGTCAACAGGAAAGATGATGGCGGCTGGCACATCAAAAGGAGTGGTGGGCGTGGGCCTGAATTTCATGAAGTGGGTGTCCAARATGCTCGCCTCCGTTGCGACCTGAGCGATGTTCAGCAACGGNCCTTGGCAGAGGTGGGCAGCTCAGGGACTGGTGAATGGCATCGGCCTCGAATGGTATAGAGAAGTGCGAGGCGACTGCGGAGACGACGAGAGTGATAATTGAGGCCATATTGCAGCCTATGCCCAGGGCGGGGAGTCCCGCCGCCAGGTCCATTGTCTCGCGAGAGGAAGTTTAGAGATTTACGCGGGAGGTTGGTGACTGTAGGTGGAAAGAATGGGGGAACTGGAAAGTCAGTCTGGAATCGTTTAAATATCCCCCGGCGGGGTGGCTGACCTAGATGACGTTGCAGAGATCCACCCAGCCTGCTTACTTGTTAGATCGCGAATCCTATTTTTATTATGATCAGGCCGGGCGTGCAGAACATTTACTTCAAAGAAGACACGAGCGAGAAAAACGAACTATCGATAGAGAACGATATAGCGAGGGCTGATTGCATCGCTATTAAATACGAGCACTTGGTCGGACATGACCCTTTGTCCATCCTTGTCAGTAACGAGCTGTATCTGCGACGCGTCAGCTACACCACTCAATCGATCGAATAATCGCGGAACTGACCACATCGTTTCCGCTGGAATCCATAGCTTCATCGAATGTCAACTTGGACGCACGTCCAGTGACCACTTTGGTGAGCAACATAGCCTTGGTCTGCCGGGGTTGGGACTGCCCAAATGAAAGTCTGTCCGCTCTGCGCGCAGTATGGTTAGAACAACCAACAGGAACCAGATATGCGGTCGAACCTATTGGCGTGTCCTGAGAGAGGAACAGACCGAGGATAATCCACAGGACTGAAGATATTGCGACTGATCACATCACATAGACTGCACCCATATGTCTTGCATGGCTTGGAGATGCCGCCAGTGAAGCCTGTGAGCTGACATTTACGCTTCACTCCAACCCAACGGCGGGTCTCAGTGAAGAGTTCTCCTTGAGATCTCATGTAATCTCTGCAGGTTTAATGATTGTAAGTGAAAAAAGTCCAAGATGCTCCTCGATGGAGACCCACTTATAATCGCCATGACGGAGTGCAACAGTCGCGTTCTGAACAATTTTGAATACCCCATAAACCACCGGAGGGGCTCTTCTTCGGCTCTTCCAGTCCGAAAGAAATATATCACAAACTATTCCAGTATCGGCTTATCAGAAGATGACATCCCGGATTTCTTTGGGCTCACCTTGCTGGTAGTGATCCAGTTCACGAGGAACCTCAAGCAGACATGGAGCTCGCCCTTGTGCTCGAGTCTTGAGGGTCTCCCAGGCGGATGGCAGATTCGCTGTCAGACAATGTCAGTACCATGATTCATGTTTGAGGAAGCCAATTTACCTGGAAGACGGACTGGGTTACTTGCCTGCGCGGCATCGCGACAGCGAGCGCCACAATGCGGATAGGTTACGTTGTTCGAAACGAATTTAGGCTTCACTTTGCAGTGCTGAATCCACAGGTGTTTAGCGCCATCACTAACCATGGCGAATGCGATCACCCACATTACACATTGTCTTCATGCTCTGTCCAGCTTTCAATTTGTTGGCGCAAGTCGTCCCACAGGTGGGATACGACTTTCCGTTATGGTTGTACTTCGGCCGAGCGTAGCACACCTATATGAGACTTTAAGAGAGGGAGTTTAGGGACGTAGTAAGAGGCAACCTTACCTCGCAGCGAGTTTTCAGAATTGCCGCACAGCCGCGCCCACAAGTTGGATATGCTTTCTGACCTTTCCTATACGCAGGCTTCTCCTCGCAAATCTACCTATAGTGCGTAAGCGCCGAAAATATACCAATGCTCAGGGGCTTACAACGCATGGTGCGTTCAACGAGGTTGTTCTGGGCGGAGGTCCCGACGACTGCTGATACATACTTCGTCTCGATCCACCAGCAAGAGGACTCCTGGACGTCGACGGCTCTCCATAAGCTGGGGGCCGACCACGACGACCACCATTTCCAAGATCGCTAGCGATCGAACGGGTATCGTCATCGGAATAATATTCGTCGCCAGACGAATCCACTTCGGGTGCACCAGGGTTCGGTCTTCCAACAATCGGAGTGGAGAGGAGCGACATGGTCAACACGAAGGAGAATACGAAGGGACGAAGTGCTGCGGCAGCCATATATATGGCAATTCGGAGTTCGCACGAGAACATGAGGCCAACCTGCTGCGCAAAGACAGCCAGAACCTGACATGAGTTTGCATTGTTTCTACCGAAATTGTGAGCCTTGTTGCACCCAGTAGCAGGTTCAGAGAGTACTTACAGTGAATTCCCGAAAATTTCAGCAATCCCACTAATGTCGCAGTTCAAGGAAAAACGACTCAGGGGAGACTCTGAAATCAGCGCTCGGACCACCGTGACAAGTGTGACATACCTCACATGAGCCGTGACGCGTGACGTGTAATAAACGCGTTCTGAGTGACGTCACGCGTTCCTAAATACAGGACGTAATGGTGAACAAACGTAGAGAGCGCGACCGGTGACTCTCGAGCTAGGTTTTTGTCTGTGGCATTAGTCCCTGATCGACATGCTTCTCCCTCTTCTCTCCTGACAGACGCCAATCGCTAACAGCTGTCTGACGCCTCTTGACTTGCCAACTAATACTGTAAGTATGGCTTTCTTTTTCTTTTCTTCTTTGTTCGCTTTCTTGCCCCTCACTCATTCACTCACCTCTCTCCCCGCTCATTTCCCTCCGCCAGTTGCTCTTTTTGACCCACCCACCTCCCTCTTCACTCCAGCGCTTCCGCAGGTGCAGTCGGTCCCCGCTTTGTCACAGCTATCTCGAGACTTATCAGCAGTTTCCAGCTGGACCAAGTCATCGGGATTCGCACTTAGCCTGCTGGACATTCCTCCGTTCATTCCTCCGTTCCCCTTTCGCGCTGCGTTTTCCAGCACTCTCTTCTTCTCTCCATGCGCATTCTCCCACAACTTACCCCCCACCCTTGGAAACTAGAATTCAGCCTTGCGCTCTCTTTCTAGTTTCCAAGTTCTCCTTTTCTGTTTTCTCCCTTTAGATTCTTTTCTTGCCGTTTCCTTGTATTGTACATCACTAGCGTATGATACAATACACACACACTCCTT
Organism: Candolleomyces aberdarensis; assembly: GCA_004126415.1. Classification (NCBI taxonomy): domain Eukaryota; kingdom Fungi; phylum Basidiomycota; class Agaricomycetes; order Agaricales; family Psathyrellaceae; genus Candolleomyces; species Candolleomyces aberdarensis. The sequence goes on from SDEE01000268.1 coordinate 57,611, forward strand.
TCTTGAACCCTCGATTCCTGAATCCGTCGTTCACGGCAAAGATAAATTGTCAAGGACCCTCGCTGAGCACTTCCCTTCAAGCCAGGCCACCCGCAACCAAGATACCTTGCATTTACTCATCAAACTCAACGGTATCCTCCACCGAATGCAAAAACTGCGACTTCAAGTGCGAGATATACGGTCAACACCGCCCTAACGCATACCTGTGAAAAGGCATAACCTCCCGTAAGGGATAAGGTGGGCCCTTTCCCAAGTTTGCAGGGAATCCAGCAGCTTATGGCATACACCCGCCATACCGCATAGCCTATAGGGCATACTAGGGTCAGGGGCCAAACAGGCATAGCCCATTTTGACTGCTGGGGACTTTGCGGGCCCGGGATGGCTGTATGGCATCCGATTCAGAGCAAACACACCGTACAAGCTAATGTTTGAACATTTCTCTACATACTACGCTGTACGGACCTGGCAGATGAATCACTTCCTGCCAAGGCTGACACTGGGAACAAATTAATGAACCGTACACCTGCCAATTAGAAGCTTGCTTCAGCAGGCTTGTGATGAACTTATGGGCAGAGGAGGCAAAGTCTGTGAAGGATACTGTTATTACTGAGTACTTTTTAAAGGCTTCTTGAATTTCGACTGGTCAGTGTTGCAATTTTCTTGGGAATGTCTATACATAGGCAGTATTTACAGTGGTGGAAAATTCCAGCTTTTTTGGGCGAACCCTTCATAGTGACATACCCTCCAGCAAGGCATACATTGGGAGCTTTCCCAAGGGGTATGCGTTAGGGCGGCGTTGGGTGTATTCGCTATCAAACTCGAGGTCGAGCTCAGGTCCCATATAGCTGGAGTGAAGGTAGATCAGTTGAGGGTGCCGGGTGGAAGGGAGAGAAATACACACAGCTTATCCCTCATCGCCAACTGCAAAAATTTCTTCCAATACGGGTCCTTCTGGAACAAACTCCCATTCCCGACGACAACCAACAACTCCTTAGCGCGCGAGATCGCTACATTCATCCTACATAGAAATAATTAGCATTCGAACTTCCAAAAACGACGAACGAGCAATGGTTGATCACTCACCTCTTCCTCTCATSATACAACCCCACCCCYCTCCTCGCATCCTCATGCAGAAACCTCGGACTGCTCCTCACACAAGAAATAATAACAACCCTACTCTCCCTCCCTTGGAAGTCCTCAACCGTACCCACATCCACCGCATGCAACTGCTCCTTCCTCAGCTCCTCACGCAGCTTCCACACCTGCTCCCTCCAAGGCGCCATCACCCCAATATGCGCAGGCCTCAACGGCGGCGTCGACAACAAGTTATCCGCCAACATCGATTTGATGACTTCGACGACTTTTCGGATTTCGCCCTTGTTGTACCATGTCGCGCGCTAGTAGAAAATTTCCCGTTGTCAGCTCAGTTAGATCGATGGAAAGGAGGAGGGGAAGCGCACCTCATCATTCGTAGCATCCGGATGATTATGCCCAATAAACTTGAGGGGCAACTGTGGATTCGCCAACCCCGACCACGTCACCGACCCATTCTTCGCACACGGCTCTAATGTATCATTATAAAATATAGCAGAAGGGGGCATCAAAATGACCGGGTGACTGCGGTAGTTCTGAAAAAAGGTTCGTCAGCATGCGCACAAAAGTTGGAGAGGGAATTGAGAGAAAGAGGGGTACACACCTTTACGAGATTAGTATACGGCCTATACCTAAAAGTAGAATCGAAACTAGGAGTAAAAGTAGACGTAGGACTAGAAGCAGTAACAAAAGTAGCAGTAGCAGTAGACGTAGAATTAGAAGTAACAAAACTCGAGAAATTAGCAGTAGACAATAATTCGTTCGGAGAGTATCCAGAGACAGCAGAAGCATACGAAGAAGAAGAAGGAGAGATCTGTTGGTTTTGTTTGGTTATTTGCTGTTGTTGGTACCGAAGATGACGATGAATGAGCGACGACGATCTAGGTCTGGCTTTCGGGTACGAATACAAAGATCTTTCGAACAGACGTTCGAGAAGGGATACGTCAAGTTCCCCAGTCCTGGCGTCCTCAGAGCTGATCATAGGCCCAACTAAAACAAAATTCACGTCAGTTCCTCAGCTCTGTTTGAAGCCNAAAAAAAAGTGAGGGAGGAAGACATACGCTGATTAGGATCTCCACAAAGCACAAGCCTGGGGATTACGATGTCGGTATCGGTATGTGTAGAGTTGCTTGTATCAGTATGTTGGTTATTATAAGTCTTCAAGTATTTCGAATGAACGGTAACGACTGAAATCGGTATCATGAGCTCCGGTTCGCTCCCTTGCGCAGCCTAATTTAATAATTAGCCCGAAAAAGATCGAGGAGAGGGAGGCAGTTGTGCAGTACGAACCTCATCAATAATCAGATGCGTCCAATGCGGTCTGACTTGATGCACCCCACCCCTCCTAATAGGATGAAGACTATTCATCATCTCATCCTCCATATCCATCAGCCCTAAATTGCCCAAGTCGGCACCCAAGATGATCGACGCATCCATGCACGCCGTCACAACCACTCGATACTTCAAGAACGTCTGCCAGTGCGGTAGAGCATACTGGTCATTCTCGACATCTATTCAAAGTGTCAATGGGGGAGGAAGGGAAGGAGCAGGAGAGGAGAGAAGAGACCACTCACAGGTATACTGCCTAATCACATCGGGCACTTCAGCAAACGTCCTATTCATATCGTTGAGCCTGAACATTTCCCTCGGACCCAGATGCGTTCTGAGTCTCTGAACGAGGGTATCCGTAGCAGGATTCGAAGGTGCACAAAGCAAGATGCAAGCTTCTGGTTGGACACGCAGGATCTGCAAGACTGTTTCAACCACGGTCCTGAATCGAAAATCGTCAATCAACTGCTTTATGTTGTTCGAGAAACAAAAAATTTCACCTCGTCTTGCCAGTCCCCGGTGGCCCACTGATCAAATGCGGCACAGTCGAATGCGTCAACGAGATAGCCTTGACAGCAGACTATTTCAAAAAGAGTAAAAACCCGAGGTCAGTAACGCGCCTCTCAGAATAATAAAATCTCTCATCGAGTTAAAACTCACCTTCTGCTCCTCATTCAACCCAGGATCGAACCACTCCCCCGTCTGGATCGTCGTTCCATCCACCCTCCGCGCCGACCCCACCAGGTCTTCTTCCTCAGGGAACAACCAAGACTTCATCAAATTCAAACCTCCACTCGCAGTCGTCGTCCCCTCTTTCCCTTGGCCCGCAGCTGGATTCGCAGCAGCCTCAATCTTCGCGCGCCTGAGCGCACTCGGACTGTTCGGGCTAGGATTCTTGGGTATAGTCGAGGACGGGGAGCTCGAAGTTTGCTTAATCGGGGTTGTAAACGACTCGGAGGGAGAGTCTGCAAGTAAAAGTCGAGCCACGGCGTTCACCGCTTGTTCCATGACACAAAGCGGCCTAGCGTTCAACGTGAAGGTCACATTGAACAGATAAGGAAGGTTATCCTGTGGTGTAAACACCGGCCATCCGTCCACGAACATCGTAGAAGGTGTAGGCGGCGTATACGTCTGAATGTGCTGTTTCAGAGTTGGGCTGTACATATCTAGAAAAAAGTGTCAACAAACAGAACTCAAGGAGAGACAAAAGCACGGTACTCACGTATCAATCCCTCCCTCTTCCTAACAACCGACACCC
>SDEE01000269.1:0-22355 GCA_004126415.1 Candolleomyces aberdarensis
AACGCGCCACCTCTCACCTACCCTCCACCTAAGACGGCGAGGTTTGGTCTGGACTTCTTTCGTTCTGCGAAAACACGGGAAACCTGAAGAACAGCCAAGAACCCGGGAATTACCGAGGGAAACACCGATGCCGGCTGATTGTTCCTGCAAATGCCGCGCAAACGAAAGCTGTCAGTAAATACCCGAGTCAAAATGCCTCGGAACTATAGAAGGAAAGAGCTCAATTCCTCGATACAGGAGCATGGGAGGTGAGGACCACATGAGCTCCATGAAATAATCTCTCTAAACATCGATGATTAGGTATTGTCGTCGCTGACGTGTGTGCCCACTTACCTCCTGGAACCATTTCTGGGATCGTCTACGTGAATGCGGCACCATACTTAGGAGAAGCCATCGTAAAAGTAGGAACCCCGTACATTCTCGAAGTCCTTCCCTTGCTACTGTCCACCGACAACGTAGCAGCTTCCTGCGAGGCAAGGATCAAGTTCGTCGAAGCGTGCTTCTCGAAACCGGATATCCTTCCAACTCAGCTCAAGTGGAGTTGGGTTGGGGCAACGGTTACGCAGCCACCCGCCGTCGCGGCACTCACGGTGGGCCGGTCTCAGGATGCTTCGAAGCTTTTCGAGGCCGCAAAGACTGGACTTCCAGCTCTAGCCATCACTTCAACCGCTGATCTAATAATCCAAGGAAAAAATGTCGAAGAAATGCTGAAGGAGCATTTTAAGAATTTAGAGGTGCATCGGATTGAGAACGGGAGTCACACACCTTTCATTGACGATAAAGACGAGTTTGTCAAGGTTTTGACAGAGTTTGCGAAGAAGACTTTTCGTGGCTGAGGATTGGGAGGATTACGGCTTAGTACCTCAATAGACACAGATATCCTATTTTTCCTGAGTCCAAGCTGAATAGATCGATGGTTACAGATGTCATTCACTTCGCGGACAAGGTAGAAGATGTTCCTGAGTTCAAGGATACACACATGCAAATAATGCGGTGGCACCGGGACAGTTCGAGTTTCGCTAAAGTCTCGTTCTGACAACCAACCGACAACGAATCTACCTAGATTTAAGACTGGAGAATTTGCCAGGGACGTCTTTACTGCATTCCTAATCTCCTGACTGGTTATCGTTTTTGCGGCAAACTGTTTGGAAAAGCGTCGTACACACGCAGGTCTGTGGCCACCGCATTGTGTCGCTCTTTATGAAGTGTTAATTGCGCTGTCAATTTTTCAAAGAGCTGAGGCATAGCTTGTTGAAGATGAAGCCGCCTGCTGTGAAAACCGAAGACTTCGACTGTGTTGATCTTTCTTGGTTGAAACGGGAGGCATCTTCGGTCGACGTCAAGCCTACAACATCGAACTGTGACGCCAAAAGCCGCGTCCGATATTTCATGGACGGCGTTGTGATCACCACACGCAGGCGAACGGGTATAAGATATATCAGTATTTCGGCGTCTGCTAGCTCGAGGGTCAAGAGTTCTCCATTGCGATTGAAATTCAAACAGCAAGATATCAAGCAGAACATGAGTCTGGATCTACCAAAGGTACGCTCTTTCCCAGTTACTGTTTCACGCTAATTATTTTGAACGTTGCATGATAGGCTTTGGTGAGACAGGCCCCGTTCAAGCGGGAGGACGAAATGAAGCCGTCTTTGAACGGCATCAAGAAAAAAGAGGACGAGGATCCAGACATCGCACAGTTGTGGAGAAACCCTGTGAGAAGCTTTCGCTTCCATACATGCCTCGTTATTTTCGTGACTGACCGTGTAGAATCACAGACAATTAAATTAGAGCCGAAGATAGAAGCTATGAAGCTCGATCCTGAATTTATTAGGTCACGGATAGAGGCAGCTGGTATATCCCTCATCCCATATCATATCAACTGCGATCCAGAGATCGCTAAAACACGGGTCTCTCGTGTGTTCATGTCCAGAACATATGGCGGAAGCTCTCAAGACACCTTTCCCCGTATTTCTAGGTCCAATTTCGAGAGACATGGGCTGGGTGATTTTATGTACCCATCCGGTGATTATCAACCTGAAGTACCGAGGTTACCAGGCGCGCCAGGTCTTTGGTTCAATATTGAGGATGGTGATCACGACGGCTGTGTCTATCGATTGTTTACCAGGGTACAGAAATCACCGGCTGAATGGCTCTATCAGGGGCAGTACAAACTCAAGCGCTCCCTTTCATTGTCCCGTAACGAGTGGGCGCAGTTGAAAATATCTGTGAGTTGCGACTTCCCATTGTTTTCATTCATTACTTCTGGCGCCCTCGGACTCACGAGGCCATATTGCAGGTCCGCAACGCATGGGTCAAGGAGCTGTTCAACAAGTCCTGGGGAATTGGAATGAGGATTCAAATATATGCACTGAATTACTGGGGGCGGAAACCAACATGGGCCGAAGCAATGGACATCTCAGAGCGTCGGCTGTTTAGATCCGTACAGGAAACAGACATAGCGCGTGCGTTAACAAGAGGGGATCAGGTCAGCTTTCTACCAGTTCAGCTCTTCTTTTGGCTGATAGTGAAGTCTTAAAGTCCTTAGCAATCTATACCTTGCAGTGTATAGGATATGATGTCGCATTCCAAACGGATATTAGAGCGGAACTTGCTACCTACGTTCCTAACAAGCGGAAGGCTCGAGGAGGCCCTGAGAACGCGAACCTTCGAACAAATGGCCGACCAAGAAAACGGCGAAGGGTTAACAAAAAGGTTGCGTCGGACGACGAAAGCGACGCTGTATTGTCCGAGGATGATCATGCTCAAGACCCCGATTTGGATTTGGAGTTGGAAAATACTGATGGAGAAAATGAATCATAATAAGTCTCGTTTAAGTATTCTTGTAGATACCACCGAAATTGACAACTGTATATTCTATCGAGCACCCAGGTCCCTGTATCGTGCAACTTGCAACCCCCCAGCTCCTGGAGCAACTCTTCCCAGTTGACTTCGTGAGCCAATCCGGTCATTGATTTGTCTCTAGCGATGTGCATATAGCTTCCACATAAATTCCAACCTTCCGTCTTTCAACTGCTTGGAGGAGGCGCAGAGTCTCTGCGGATAGAAACATACAGAGAAGTAAAGAAAAGGCTTGACTCCTTGAGGAGAAACGTGAAGATAGGGGCGTACAAACAAAAATGGTAGAATTGTGCCCAGTCCATTCCAGACGTTTTCCTCATCAAAGTCGGACAACAAGGATGAGATCAAGGTTCATGTCTGAGAGCTCTGCGGCGTATAGACACTGATCTAACGTCTTCAACATATCAATTTCACTGGATCCCAGACCTCCCAGTCAGAGTCCAGCCTGAGATTTTGTAGGTTATGTTTCATGCCGAAGTTGTCAAACGAGGATGCAAAGGTAATGCCAGTGGAAKMGATGAGGTGTTGGCTCTACTTGGTACATACTGCGGACGGCTGGGATTTATCCGAAAACGCGGAACAGACCGCTGCTTGTTGATCCACACGGCTCGACAGTTTAAACGGTCAATGCAGGAGGAGGACCGATATTTGAGGCATGGTAGCTTCGGGCTTGCCACAGGATGAGTCTTTGTTGAAAGTTTAAATTATGAACACGAGTACCGTCGCGTGACGTCACGCGAGTCTGTGCACTTTGTCAATGCCTAAGCGTTGAGTTGCTCTGAAGGTGTCCCCTGCATCGATGCCCAACCTAATTGGAGCCTTATGCATTTAAGTACTACCTACGACTTTTCAGCGTTTCACTATCCGAAAGAGTTCCAGACCATGCGGAAGGAGACCTTGGGAGGAAGAATGATATCTTCACACGAGTCGCCATCATTTGGTAAAAGGCGGCCGCCGATACGTTCAATGATTGCTGAATCACAGCCCCACGCTGGATATATCTTCGAGCACCTGCATTGCGCCAAGATGGTCAAGTCTCACGAGCCACCCTCTTGACCTCAATCCACGTCGACCGACCAGCCATGGTGGACATACCACCGGGGATCATCTACCTGGCTCAGCGCCTCCCAAAGCTTGCCGCGCCACCCATTCTTACGTACCTGGCATACTTACTGGCCGAGTCCCATCTCGACATTGAACTGCCTACCTGGCTTCTTCGCTCAGCGCTCGCCCTCAGCTTGCCAGTCGCATTCACAGTCAAAGTTCAATGGCAAATTTTGAAGACCAAGTGGGAAGCTGCACGACATGGGGCTGTTCTCCCTCCACTTCTGCCTGACCCGTTGCCAGGAGGGTTGGGTTTCATTCTCGCCTTCACGAAAGGAGCACAGGTCGAGTATCCAGGTATGTCGTCAGTACCTTGAGATTCTTCGAGACCTTGACGGCGATTGTGTCGAAGGTGATAAGGTTAGCCAAAAGTTCCAGGAGCTCGGCAACACATTCAACGCGAGGGTATTCTTTGCAAATCGAGTGCGTTGATTCCGGCCACTTGACGCGGGTTCTCGCTTTCTGACGTTTCTTCGACGCCCAGTTTGTAACAACGGAGCCTGAGTACATCAAGGCACGTTGAACACGGTCTCCCGTAGACGAATTTCACTAACGCTGGGCATGGGTTTGTTTAGGCGGTGCTTGCGACTCAATTCGAGGATTTTGAGAAAGGTTTGTTCATATCCTTTTCATCTTCATGTTTTTCTCACTCTGTTTCGTAGGTCCGGAACAACGCAGATGGCTTGCACCACTTCTTGGGACCGGTGTCTTTGCAGCTGATGGTGCGGTCACAGTCACTCGTCTTCCCTTAGAAATAGACTTACTCAAACGACTACCCAGGGGAGCTTTGGAAGTAAGTCCTTGACCGAGCCTTTCAACGACGGACGTAGGCTAACGAGGCGAAAGGTTCCACCGTGCCATGACTCGACCCTTTTTCACCAAGGACCGCATCAGCCATTTCGACGTCTTCGATCGTCACGGGGAAGACGCCATCAACCAGATGAAAACGAGATTTAAGGCTGGGATCCCCGTCGACTTCCAGGTTCGTATCTGTCATCAGAGATTCGGTGACGGCTGATCATGTTTGGTGTCTTCCCCCAGGATGTCATTGCAAGATTCACTCTGGACGCTGCAACGGAGTTCCTGCTCGGCAACTCTGTGAGGTCTCTTTCTGAGGGCCTTCCTTATCCTTTCAATTATGCTGGGGATAGGACGACGCTTACCAATACCTCGGAACGATTGGCAACTCAATTCGTCAAATCCTTCACTGCAGCCCAGGAAACCACCTCTTTTCGCATACGCTTTGGCGACCATTGGCCTTTGATCTCCTTCTGGAAGGATGAACTGAAAGAACACATGAAGGTTGTTCATGCATTCATTGACCCTATCGTCGCCGCTGCCATCGACAAGAAGAAGAAGTCCACAGTCGTCGTCGAGAAAGATGAAGAAACTTTACTCGAGAATTTGGTCAACTCGACTGAAGGTGCGATTGAAGAATTTTAATCCTCAGGAACCTCACCGACAGGTACCTCTTGCTAGATCCCATTATTCTCCGTGACGAGGTTATGAACCTTTTGGTTGCTGGACGCGATACAGTGAGTGCATCCGGTTGCTCCCATGATTCATTCCCTAATTCGTGAATAAACAGACTGCCTGTCTTCTCACGTATACTATCTACATGCTTGCTGAGCATCCGGACATTCTTCGTCGGCTCCGGGAGGAAATTCTTACTAGCATTGGTTCGGATCGCAAACCAACATACGCAGATCTTCGGGAGATGAAATATTTACGAGCTGTTCTCAATGGTTAGTCCGTTTTCCGAGCGCATGCCGATCACTTCCTGACCCTCAAGCCAGAGACTCTTCGTCTATATCCACCCGTGTAAGTATCGAAAGCTATAGCAAATATTGTCCTTGACCGCTGACGCCGGGCTTGCGTTAGACCATTCAATATCAGGCACGTTCGCTTTGATTGCGCTTCCGGTCACCCCACTCACCGCCTTTTGACAGACTCTCAAAGTCTCCTACGCTCTTACCATCAACCGTTCCTGGGGGGAAGCCTATCTATGTCCCGAGCGGTATAAGGTGCTTCGCTCTCCCGCCCCTACTGCTCACCCTCTTTCTCAAACGCAATCAAGGGTTCCGTATTCAATCATCACTATGCACCGAAGGGAAGATCTATGGGGCCCCGACGGTATATTACCCTCGCAGTGGCTTCTCTTATCTGCTCTAACCGCTCCTCTCCTCTTCTAGCGCTCGAATTCGACCCTGACAGATTTATTGACGAGCGTCTTCAGAAGTATCTGACCCCGAACCCGTTCATATTCCTTCCTTTCAATGCGGGGCCTAGGATCTGCTTGGGTCAACAGGTTTGTGTCCTCCATTAAATTCACGCGAAGCGAGCCTACAGTCCTAACGAACACCTTCTTTCCCCTAGTTCGCGTATCATGAAGCATCCTTCTTCCTGGTACGACTGCTGCAGAACTTTGCATCGATATCGCTTGCACCTGAAGCCCAGCCCCTCGATTCCAAACGCCGGCGGAGTGGGCYACTAGTGAGAATTCAAGGATCCGACGGGAGAAGGTCAAACCCGAAGGCGCATTTGACTATGTATATCGAGGTGAGTCTCTCGTTTGTCACAGTGCATCAAGAGCCTTGCTGATATCAAATCAAGGGAGGTTTGTGGGTCACGATGAAGGAAGCAACTCTTGCGTAGCAGATAATGAAGATCGTGTATCGTCCCGGCCTAACAATCATATTCGGTGTCTTATACTTGTCGCCAGCCAGTATGATGCCTTCCTTCTGTGCAAGAATCTCGTGTCCGCGCCCAGACAATCTACCAGCATAAGGTCTGACACCGCAAGGATGGCAAGGGTTTCGCCAAACAAGCATGGCTTTTTGGGCCTGACGATCTGTTTCCGCACGGGTTGCAAGGCTCGGTATGTAGACCAACTGTCGATGAAGGGAGTCGTTGTAACTGAGGACGGTTAGGGGCATGTGAACGGTGCTATGATTCCGACGTTCTGCGCAGGCCGATAATGATCGATGACGAAGTGTGATCTCGGCTTTCTTTTGATCTGAGTGTACCAGGCGAGGAGCAAAGGGACATCTACCAGTTTACATAAACGCAGCGCAGGTGTAAGCGGATCGCGTCTCATTAGTCAGAAACCAGGGACGCATACACAGCCAAACAAACACGTCGCGTAACTTGGCAGGCGTAGATCTCTGGTTACTTATATTGCCAGCACTGAACCGCCTCTGCAGGTATTGATAAGTCCTGTATCCCTGCCTTCGAAAGCTCGAATACGAGGGTTCATATCGTGCCAGTACTATAATCTCGACGACCAGGACTATGGTTAAATCTGAGGTCATAGAACCGCAGACTGGGGGCTTGTTCCAGTGTGAAACAGAGCCCATTGCGACGACAATCAGCTTTGCCAGAGGGAGAGGTTCTTCTCGGGATAAAAAGCCGGTTAGCACACGCACTACATCTATTTAGATCTGACATTCTGACCTGTTCCTCTCAATGCCAGGCTGCTCAAAAACCTCGCCGATACTTCATGGATGCTGTCGTGATACCCTTGCGCAAAGGATCCATCGAATCCCAATTGAAGGCACTAGAGGATGAGAAGAAGATGCAGAAATGGAAAAATGTGTGACCAGTTCCCTCACATTATTGCCGATAGATTGCTAACATCATGACACGTAGCCCGCTATAAAGAAGAGGGAGGGCCTTGCACTCAGTCCAGAGACGATACGGTCACGGATTACATCCGCTGGTATCTCTCTAGATCCCTTTCCGGTGAATCGTGACGATTTACTACACGACGCTGCATCACGGGACTTCTTCTCCAAGATCTACGGCGGTAACAAACGGGTAGCCTTCCCAGCGGTCGATCGAAAGAAGCTGAAGCGTCATGGCTTCGACCACTTTATGTACCCAAGTGCTAGGTATCAACCTCATGTACCTGAGGTGCCTGGTGCACCAGGTCTTTGGTTTACTACCCCGGACAACGACCGCGATGGCCAGATTCAACGTGTCATGACAAGGACACGAGTTCGCCCCACCCATTATCAATATCAGGGGCATTATAAGCTCGAACGTGCTCAACCGTTTACCCCAGATGAATGGGCTCGCCAGAAACCTTTGGTGAGGCCCAAACCAAGGCTCCGTGGCGCGAGTTTGGGGCTAATGGTTTTCTGCTAGGTGCGGACTAATTGGGCAAAGATACTATGTTCGAAGGATTGGGGCATCGAAACGAGAATCAGTGCCTACGCGCGAAAACATTGGCGCCGGGAACCCACGGAAGACGAGCGTGCCGACATCTTTGAGCGTAAACTCTACCTCTCAATTGGAGAGCCTCAAATGTCGTTGGCCCTAACCCGCGGCGATGTGGTGAGTTTCGTTGCTTCTTTCCACCTCGCTTCGACTYAMGAATTCTCTCGCGAAGAACATGGCAATTTATACAATGGAATGTGTTAGGTACGACACTGTTTTCCAGCAGGACGTAGCCGCGAAGCTCGCTGCGGAGCCCGAACCTGAAACGAGCCAGGAAACTGCCAATGTTACTAGTAGTAATGGTAAAAGAAAGGCGAAGGGAAAGGTACCGACGAAGGCGAGAAATGCTCGAAAGCGTCAGAGGCTTTTGTAGGACTCAGACAAAATTACTGAGTCAGAAACTGACTCGGACTCGGAGGGGAAGGGCGACCTTTAATCCAGCAGCGAGAGGCTGAAGGTTTCGGGAATTCTGCGAAGTGACTCGCGAGCTCTAATAGAACCAGGGGTGGGGTTTTGGATCTGAATCTATTGCGAATCTATGATCACTGGTGTGTCGGGATACGTCTTCCCACCTACTCAGCATAAAATATTGTATATTTTTCCAACTACTAAGCATTAATGCACATTTTTCCAACCCAAGTACTCAATGGCAGTGTTAGAGTCTGCTGTTCCGCAGCAGCTAGACTGGTAACCATCCGGAGAAGGACGATTCTCGCCTAAAGGCCTGCGATGCAGGAGAACGTCCGCGCAGCGGCTAGAGTCGCGATCAACGGGATCAATATGGCAGCCATCTTTGCTTTGCGGTTCGGCGTGTGGTTGATGCTGCGGTCGACCTAGTATACGGTTGCTACTCAACACTCAACGCAGCAGCTAGAATACCTTTTTCTCCCACCACCAATTTCACTAGGGTCACTGAACCGACTGACCACCATACAATGGCGGGCGGATTGAAGCTGGCGATACTGTGCTCGACAGCAGCGACTATCGCCACTCTCTTCCTCCTGCGAGGACCCCTGAACGACGCTCATGAGGATTATCGCGAGCCTCAGCTCACCTCCTCAGAGCCAGAACCCTCTACATGCGCACATGGAAACAGCAACCTCACAGACTTTGCCGAAGTTGACTTCCCTTGGTATACGGTATGTGTGTTGTGGATCTCACGTGGGCATGCTGCTCATGTTGCTTTGCCATTGCAGATCACACCAACACAGGAACTCATCTGGCATGCGTGTTATCCTTCATTCCAGTGTGCCAGGCTTTCTGTAAGTTGCATTAAGTCCAAGGTCCTGCACTTCTCCGTTTAATCTTTGAGACTCTAGGTTCCCTTGAACTATTCCGAACCAAGAGGGAGGCAAGCCGCCATCGCTCTGATTCGCAAACCATCTCTCTTCCCTGTCCGCTCACGCTTCTACAAGGGACCTGTCCTGTTCAACCCAGGCGGACCTGGTGGAAGTGGTGTATCCCTCATACTTAGCCTAGGAAGCGCCTTCTCAACCATTCTCGGACCACAATTCGATATCGTCGGTTTTGACCCACGGGGTGAGTCTAACCGCAAAACTTCCTGTACGATGAGATTCTGACGGGTATCTGACAATACAGGGATCGGAAGGTCCCCTCCTCGAGCCAACTTCTTCGATACCGATGTTGAAAGGGCTTTATTCGCTGCCTCCGTCACATCCGCGGACATTGGGATTGCCCGTTTGTGGGCTCAAGCTCATTTGTTCGGCAAACTTGCAGCACAGCACGATGATGGGTTTTTGGAGCATATCAATACTGCAAATACCGCGACGGATATGCTYACCATTGCTCGGGCCCATGGGAGGGAGAAGTTGCAATACTGGGGTTTCTCGTGCGTAGGATCTGTTAGGCTACTCTCTCACTTAGCTCATTTGATTGTAGGTACGGCAGCGTTCTGGGCGCAACCTACGCGGCCATGTATCCTGTAGGTCGTAAACCCTTGCTACGTGATGTGGCTACTAACACTGAATGCTTACAGGATAATATTGAGAGGCTCGTCATTGACGGTGTCATGGATTCTGAGGACTACTACGCCAGTACGTGGACTACTCGTCATTCCTCGTACCAATTTCCGATAATTTYTCCATTACAGCTGGGTGGTTGACCAACCTAGTGGACACAGAGAAGACTCTCGACACCTTTTTCGAGGGTTGCGTCGATGCAGGCCCTGACCGATGYCCCTTCTATGCCCCTGAACCCGAAGATATCAGGCGCAACCTCACCACTCTCTTCGATCAGCTGCGCRAAGTACCTATACCCGTTCAAAAYAGTAGGGCGTATGGCGTCGTTGACTACGSAACCCTCCGTTTAGCAGTGTTTTCCTCCCTCTATGCACCATATACTACATTCCTTCCCCTCGCCCAAGCACTKAAACAATTGGCTGCGGGTGATSCGTCGGCGCTGGTATCGTTCCTCGGGAATTWCTAYACACCCTACAAGTGCTCTTGYGATGCTCAYGCGCACGAGTTTGACGCTGTTCGKGATGGACAGTCTGCTCTTGTGTGCAATGATGGGGATGAGGTTCCACCTTCTTTGTCCGAGTCARARGAATATGTGCGGAAGTTGGAAGAGGTTTCTGAGTGGGCGGATGTCTGGTCTTTCATCCGTCTACAATGCGTGTAAGTTGCTCGATATCTTCTTCCTTCTTTTCTAGTAATGACGAAYGTTGCCAGTGGATGGCCGAAGAATAAGAAGGAATTCCGAGGACCATTTGTTGGCGATACAAGCCACCCGATTCTGCTTGTGGGTAACACCGCCGGTTAGTCCTTCTTCCCCTTCWCTTGAGTTTCAGTCGCCTGATATCTTCACTTTCCCAGATCCCGTCACTCCTTTGCGATCGTAAGTTATGCTTTCGAATACGATCGTCGGTGGATACTCACTTTCTCATGATGCAGTGCAAAGAAAATGGCAGAGGGATTCAAAGACGCAGTTGTTCTAACCCAAGATTCACCGGGGGTGCGCTGATCTACCTTAACCTCCGACGATTATGATCATGCWCTAACTCTCGANTTTTAGCATTGCTCGATCAACGCCCCCTCGATTTGCACCCAGCGGTATATTCGACAGTACTTCCAGGACGGGACGTTACCGCCACCTGATACTGTCTGCCAACCTATTTCGAAGAATCCGTTCCCAAGAATACCTACACGACCAGGTGGAAGTCTTGACCAAGCTCCGTTCGATGTTGATGCAGATGAGATGCCGCTCCTGGACGCCGTTTCCGAGTTGTCCGAGAAGTTTAGGCCAACTCCATTCCCTCTTGGTGGTGCCCCTCTTGGATTSAATGGGTTTTGAATAATCAGATTTGAACGATATTATCGGACCACGGANNTGTGCTATTCTCAAGCTATTCTACCGCTGATTTCGAAACGTTTTGAGAGAAATTTTCTTTACCGTTACTGTAGTTTGTAATCCTGCCGAGCGAATGTCGGTGGGTTCATGACGTCGCATTGAATTAAATCAGGTATTCCGTGAGGGCAGGACCACCGTAAARGGACTCGCATCATTTCAGGTGAATACAGGTTGCCACTCAAGATATCCGAGTATACGAATAGGTGCAATGGATGAATCAGTACTGCGAAAGGAGCGGGCAACRAAAGCGGTCCCAAGGAGATGAAACGATGAATTTAATATACCAACAACAAGGGTGAGATAGAATGGACTGGGCAACATCTGCTATGTAGCGTCATAGATTTGATGCGATATGATAGAGGAGCCCTGAACCTGACAAAGGCGACGTGAGGCGTCTMAAAAGAGGCCATTGCATGATAGGCTCATCAACATCCACCCGGCCTTCAGCTAAAAGCCTGTTGGTGATATCTGCTATTGGGTGTCTGAGAAAACGCCGAAGCCGGCGTTTTAGACGGCGAAAGCGACGATGAGAGGTAACATTGACATGCTCATTGGCATCGCATCAACGAGCCGGAGAAATCCAGGGACCATGACGGGACGCTTATACGCTCCATTGGTATGCAGCAGGATTTCGACGGGAACCGGAATGTTGCCTGGGAGATTGTGAGGCCAGGGATGGTACACTTCATTAACCAAGGCTGTGTGGACATGTGAGCCAGTATCATGCGCTAGTCTGAGAGACACAGAACCGACAATTAGAGCGGATCAGGTGTACATGCCACTGTGTCTGCCATGGTCAATGAATGACGCACATGAAATGTCAATCTCATGAGAAATATGGTGACCAGATTCGGAGCGCTCAGCCGGCATGAACGGTATGAGCTTTTGGCAATGTCATGGCAGAACCGGATCCACCTGGCAAGAATTTAAATAACCACTTATGTATTTCCAGGAATCGGCCCGATAACGAAAGGGTTGGGAGGAAGGAAGGCTTGCTACCAATTTGAGTGGTCATTCGTCACCATCCACAACTCAGTTGAAAATRCTGTTTGAGACGATATGCCGACCGTTTAGGGAGGCTGAATCGACCTGATTATACCGTAACATTTCGTGAGTAATAGTTCTTTAGTTCCCGGCTCTGTACCCAAATTCCTGATATATCCCCTAGCAGTGATGACCTAGATTGTAGTTTCATGAAGGCAAAAACACCGACTTTGCGGACGGGGTAGAGGGACGAAGGCGGAGTCACGATATCATCAACCGCTCATTCGGTCACTTTCTCATTTCATGCTCTCTTCGTCAAAATACAAGGCTCATGTTGTGATCTTTGCATTCGTTGACCTAGGGCGCCTCAAATTCCATTTTAATCGGAGAAGAAAGCTCAATTTTGAAACGAAATGAAGTTCGGTCAACCGTCACCCCTGTCACGCTTTCCAGCAAAAAGCGTGACATTGTGTGACTGGCTGAAACCGAATCAAGGGTCGACAACGTTTGTGCCTGTTTGTTAGTATGAGTGTGGCAGTCACTCATTCTGAAGGCCTGATTAAGGAGCCTGCATGTCAACCGGTACACACGGCGAACAGGCTCACAGTTGCTGGTCAGTTTTCCCAATCAACCTCCATTCCGTTTCGCCAAATCCAAAGATCTAACAGATCCACGTCACCCAAAATTGCTTCCCAACCAGATAGGATCCCCGTCTTCTACCCATTGGGAGCGGCTATGACACGCGCCCAAGACAGAACACTTGGCATAGCACGGTCTCCAGCCTTCCGAAATGTCGGAAAGCGTTCTCGTTCTAACTTGTTATATCGGCACAGGCTCTCCAAATGGAAGAGCTGTAACTTTGAATCTCATGAAGTGCGTTGGTGCCGCTGACAGCCTGTTATGGAACTGTCTACCACTGCGATGCAAAGGCCGATTCGTGGGGATTAGGCACGCTCTGAAACCTTTATAAAGAGCCCCAATCACATCTCAGAATGCCAGATACTGCAACCTTCTCATGGAGTCTCATCCTTCACAACTGTCGGCGCTAGTTGCGCTTATCGCCAGTGCGACTCAGCTGGTTGAAAGTCGATTCAAGGCGTCGTCGAAGCCGGACGTACCGAGTCTCGATGACACCGAAGAGCATCCACTCGATAGCGCCTTCGCTGACCCAGAGCTCCGGGCTGCCATCCAAACAATCGAAGGTGCTTGTGCTCAACTTTGCGCGACCGTCGCGAGGCCGAGCCATACCATTGTCAACGTACGTCTATTCTTGCTGCTGTCCGCACCCTGCTCATCCGAAGGTGGACCTACCAGAGGCAAATGGAGGTTAGTGCATTGCTGTATAGCTTTCCGCTTGATGCTCATAACTACTAGGTCTTCGCCCCCCACTGTTTGAACGTCGCGACCACGTTCAAAATCGCAGATATACTCGAAGAGCAGCCAGAAGGCATGCACATCGATGACATTGGCGCGAGATCAGGCATCGATGCTCAGAAGCTCGGTCGCATCCTTCGCCTGCTAGCCACACGTCATGTCTTTCGTGAAGGTACTGTGGCCTTTATCTTCACTCCCTCCACTAGCTAACCTTTCAACACGAACATTCAATGCAGTCTCTGAGGATGTTTTCGCCAACAATCGACTGAGCATGCAACTGCTTTCTACTAACCCAGTTTCGAGTCTGGGTCTTCACTTGTGAGTAACAGCCTCTCTTGTAAAACGTACCAGAAACCTGATGTCTCAACCCGTCCAGCACGGAAGAAGCGACTGGCTCAGCTTCATTCCTTGCGCAAACTCTGGCGGACCCGGAGTGGGGCGCATCCCGAGATCCTCGAAAGACGGCATTCAATAAATACACGAAGTTTGATGGCGCCCTGTTTGAGTACTATGAAGGGGTAAGCGTACCACTCCATCTAAATTTCGTGGTCGCAGCCAGAGGCTGAGCGCATCGATTTGGTCGTGATCCAACAGGGCACCCCCATGGGTGCAGCTCTCGGTCAACGATTTGGGGTTGCCATGGCTGGGTGGGGAACAGCCATTGAAGCATGTAACCTCGTATATGGTCAGTTGATTCGCCTCCGTTTTCTGGTGAAACACATTTTTAAAGCTTGCGATCATAATAGAATATCCATGGCATGAACTGCCGCCCGGAGCATCGGTTTGCGATGTAGGCGCTGGGATTGGGCTTATCACTCTCCAACTTGCCAAAGCACACCCACACCTCATGTTGAAACTTCAAGACTTACCTGAACGAGTCATTCAAGCCAAGAACGTTGTATGGCCCAAACAGTGCCCGGAGGCTATTGCTGAAGGCCGTATCGAATTCGAACCAATGGATTTCTTCGTCGACTCACCAGTTCCCAACTGTGATGTTTACTACGTACGCCAGTTTTTTCTTCTCGTTGGATGAATCGGGGATTCTGACCTTTCCGTTGGGTCTCCTTTTAGCTCAAAAATATCATGTAAGTTCTGTTTCAGGAGTCCGGCTTCCATTTGATTCTGATGATATACACTTGTTTCTGTAGACACAATTGGCTTGATAACGATTGTGCCAAAATCCTCTCTGGGATCAGGAAAGTGATGGGACCGCACAGCCGTATCTTAATCCGTACGCCATCCTAGTGTTTGACTCTTGTAACTTATCTCACTCAACTTGCTTCTAGATGAATACATTCTCCAACACGCGACCCCATCTAACTCCACTTCTCCGAGTTCCCAGGGATTCGACACAGCAGTCAGGGACAACAAATCCCTCGGCCATACCCAAGCGCCTAAGGAGCTCCTTTCCAACTACGGTGCGGGGCGAGTACGGCAATACAACCTCGACTTGGTGATGATGTCCTTGCTCAATGCCCAAGAGCGTACTCTCGATGGATTTATCAAGCTAGGTGAAGCGTCTGGGTTGGAATTTGTGAAGTTGTGGGATTTCGGGGAGATGTCAGCGGTCGAGTTCAAGCTACCGGAAGCTGCGGAGCAGTCTTGAGCGTCTGTTTAGACAGAACTCTAAATCTTTGTCGCAGTATCGCAGCCCAAGGTCTCTTAAGTGACCACTTCCTCTCCAAGTTATGATTCTCATATGTATTGTCGTCCGTAGTTCCTATTTCTCTCTCTCTCAGTGTACATCTAGCTACTCCTGTAAATACTCAACTACATAATAATAGTAGCGTCAACCGCAGCGGAAATGTCACTCCGATGTTCGAACCGACGACTGTAAAGACTTTGACTGTCTTCTACAGAATCAGCGGTGTCGGGAGACACTGAAAGGCTCCGGGCCTCGTCGACCCCGTTGGCGACAAACCGATAAACAAGGGGCCGAGTCGCGTGACGTCATGGACCGACGCGTCGTATCCGTCACGGTCAAGGTTTTCTAGGGATGGAAAACCGGCTTAAGAACGAGGGACGACGGTGGGCGGGCAAGAATGAAAGTAGTTGATTCGACGACGAAAGTTATAAAGAGCTAACTACGAGGTAGGGAGCTCCAACCCGGAGCTTGACTTCCGCACGGACTTAACCGTCACAGTATCCTAGTACCCATTGGTGCTCAACATAATTCAGAAGCCTTTATTAGCGGGTGATTAGGAATAGTACCGCATGCGCCGTGATGCACTCCCAATATCGGGTCTCTTTTCTTTGGTCGTCTGCGTGAGTTGTTTATTTAAGTTCTGCGAGGCGCTATGACACAGTTACAAATCGTCGTGCTAGTGAGTCGCAGATCAGCATGAGGAAGCTACAACAAGGATTAGATTGGCACGGCTTCAACCGGTAGCATGAAGTTGGCTCTGTTAATACGCATAGCCTTGGTCAAAACGCCACCCTGTAATTTCCAAAAGGCTAGAGAGTTGATTGAGAGTTCTTTTTGGACATTGAAAAGCGAGAGCGTCTGTGTGGGTATACCATGTATCATAAGTCTCTGCAGAGAGGAGGGGAATTATCTGTCCAGGGTGTTATTTACAGAAACAGGGACTGTCAGTGATCCGCTCGAAATTCGTCGGCTTGGCCTATCTATAGGTTATTGGCATTATATGGCTATGTGCCTACCCTCTAGGTATGTCTACCAGGCGCTCGCCGAGGCCATCCAACCCGACTTCAACAGCCACCGGAGCTGGATTCGCGATATGCGTGTTGCACTGGGAAGAAAGGCACAAGAGGTTGTGTTCCCAGCACATTGAGACCTTATGAAGGAGGATCTAGCCGTGGAACTGCAGGAGTATTTACGCAGTAACCTCAGTGTAAGGCTTCCGAAGGCAGATGGATGGCACACGGAGGCTCGATCACTACTCTGCAAGGGCACTTGGAACCTAATGAGGCGGGAGACGAGTGGCTCTCGATGCCGAGAGTCAGTTCCAGCACTATATGCAGGTCGGGAACCCTGGGCATGGAAAGGTGTTGACAAAACTACTGGTGGCAGATCATAAATATGTCGGCGAGGTACTCGCCAGATGATCACCACCTGTCTCTGCCGCTGAGCGGTGCCGCCTCTGTCATAGTTCACTAGAGACCCCCGCACGCGTGTGGATGGAATGCTCAGTGAAAGCAGCTCTGGTTGATACGAGGAAAGAGCTGATCGCACAATTGATTCAGGTATACACGCCCAGGGAAACAGCGGAGCTGTTGGGACTAGACGGTGACGTGCGGAGCCAGCTGGTGCACCTTCTCCGGCATCGGGCAATGGAGTCGATAACAACAAAGTTCGCCTACAATACACAGGAGTACTTGAGTGGTCGTAGTAGTCGGAATCTGTGATAGATAATATCTGATCTGTGAATACCTCAGGGTGAATCGACCCTTCGGCGGACATCTCAGTAGTCAAGTATCGACTGGGACAGTCACTTTCCCTTTGCCGTTCCGCTTGGGGTTGATGTCAGTAATGCGTCAAACTTGGAAACTTACGCACGCACCCTTGAGTTCCACCCGTTTGGCCTGGAGAGACCTTGCCAGAATCCTGGCCATTACGCGTCGAACCAGCTGAGTGGGTCCCCCCAAAGTTATGTCGCTTTATGGTACCCGCGTAACCTTTTCCTATAGATACGCCGTGTACGTCAACCTTCTGGCCCACACTAAACTATGTAATTGAGGTATGTGAGGATAGGGTAGATAGAATAAGTGAATGTGACTGACGAGAGAATCGACGGGTCGGGCCA
This sequence comes from Candolleomyces aberdarensis, assembly GCA_004126415.1. Taxonomy (NCBI): domain Eukaryota; kingdom Fungi; phylum Basidiomycota; class Agaricomycetes; order Agaricales; family Psathyrellaceae; genus Candolleomyces; species Candolleomyces aberdarensis. The sequence continues at coordinate 17,673 of SDEE01000269.1, forward strand.
AAGCGGCTTGGGAAGTGAGGAGGGTCAAAGCGAGGAGGCCGGCGGAGACGATGGTGAAGCGCATGTTGACTGAGTTATGATAGACAGGAAGAGTGGGATAGAGATAAAGTTGTCAAGACGTGACGACCTGCGTGGTTGAAGAGGTTTGTTCGATTGTTTGCAATGGGGACCAGCCCTACTAAAGTAAAGAGTGGAGAGGAATGGGTAGGTAGATGGCACAAGCAATAAGGCATTTTATACCTCCTCGGCCGACTCGGAGTCCAAGTTGTGGAACACCCACACACACACACCAGTTCCGATTAATATTGTTGGCGCGACGATTCCGCCGCATCTGTCGGCCTCTCGTTCCTGTGCACACAAGGAATTCCAGTATAAGTCACATTTAGAGTAGGTATCTGAGATCTGAGATATAGTAATAGTGAGAGGGGACAGTTGGAGTACATCATACATATTTTGCAAACGCCGGAGCCAGGGTCTCATGTTCTAGCAAATAATGAATGCTTTCTAGCGGACTTTCCAAAGATTGAGCTCAGGTCAATTCTTCAGGCAAATCGTCGATGATGGAAAGGAATAAATGCCTTCTGTCAATCAGGTCATCAAGCCCTGTACACTCGAGGAGGACATGAATTTCTGTCTACGTCTGGGCGTCACGATATCGACAACTTGTTCAGTAATGCTTCCGTCGCAGCTTCTCTACTGCAAACGGATGATCCGCGCATAATCGTGTCAGAGCACGGCGGTTTGCAGGTATGACCACGGTTTGCAAGTACATATTTTCGTAGTCGGCACACCGATTGGAGTTCGCCTGGGTGGAGACCTCTGGCGGCAGGATTAAGAAGCGGAAAGCGACCAGTGGAGGGTAATTCATCGTACAATCGTCGAGCTCTCAATTGCTCCACTTCTGAGATCAGGAGCTCGAGCTCGATACCTTCCAGACTCACTATACGCTCGATATTGAAGTGGACGGGATACTTAAGTCTGCCAAATGCGGCGGCAATATCGCAAACCCATGCCTACTTTCCACCGTTAAACAGGTTGAGACGCTTTGAGTTGCTCGCTTTGCGAAGTGGTTGTCCTGAACTAAGGCAGAAATAAGTTGACGAGACTCGAAATCCATGGCTCCAGTCTCTGCTCGTAAAGGTCCAGATGCAACCTTCCGACCAACTCCTGAGGAATGAAGCCTGTATAGGCTCGATCATCCTGGTGCCAGTGTCACTCCGTCCAACGTCCACCACCACCTCGCTCCCATACATCAAGTAGGCGCATCGTAGAGCTTTAAGCTATCTGGAACGGATAATGAGCCAACAAATGACGGAGTCGCAAATACAGAGTGAATAACATCAATCACGGTTGGCAATCGCCGGGGTGGGTGCTTGGCGTCATCATCTTCCACGTTTCCACTGTACAGCCAGCACCGTCGCCCTTACGCCCTCACTCCCGCCATTCTTTACTTCTTTTCTCTTGAATACTGTTTATTTCACGGTCAGGCGCTGGGTTCTGCCTAATTTACGCCGGCGAGCCTGCAATTTCCCCATCAAGCCAGACACGTCAACGCGGGCATAACATCGTCATCACCCACCGTTAACCATCACCCACCGGTCCTCCATGTCGTTCTCTGGCAATGTCAGAGCTCGACGGCCAGCGTCGCCGCCGCCTGGCCACTCGCACCCACCACCAACATCCCAGAGGTTTCCCCATGCACGAGAGGACCATCTAGACGCCGATGAGAGACGGGCGGCGGCGTCAAAAGGGTATGGGCCAGGGCGGACGAAGGCATACCCTCCGGGAGGACTAAACTTGTCGTCTGGAGAGTTCAAAGTGCTCTTCGTGATTGTCGTTATCGCCTCAGCRGTYAGGCTGTTCAGGYTGTCGAAGCCCAACAGCGTAGTGTGAGTGTCTATCCTCTCCGAATACCCCAGCGGGCTCATGAGGCCGGATACAGATTCGACGAGGTACACTTTGGCAAGTTTGCCTCAAAGTATATCAAGACGCAGTATTATGTCGATGTGCACCCGCCAYTGGCGAAGTTACTCCTTACGCTGGCGGCTTTCATCTTTGGATATGACGGAAACTTTGACTTCAAAGACATCGGAAAGTGAGTGCAYCCAGCTTCATTTYTYTGCNTTTATCTGACTATGGATCCCAAGGGTGTATGAAAACGTTCCTTATGTTGCAATGCGAATGCTCCCAGCAGGGCTGGGCGTCGCCACCATCCCACTCGCATACCTTACCCTCCGYGCMCTCGACTGCCGCGCTACAACCGCCCTCCTCGCTTCCCTCTTTATCACATTCGAAAACGGTCTCGTCACTCAATCYCGYCACATTCTCCTGGACTCRCCATTGGTKTTCTTTACTGCCCTCACCGTCTTTCTRTGGGTCGGGTTCTGCAACGAGGACAAGCACAAGCCGTTCACGCCGTCGTGGTGGACCTGGCTAACMCTGACAGGTCTCTCATTAGGTGCCGTACTGAGCTGCAAATGGGTTGGACTCTTYACGGTKGCCACGATTGGCTTCAACACAGTGTACCAGCTCTGGGTCCTCCTCGGCGACCTGAGGGTCCCACCMAAGTTGTTCATGCGCCACTTCATCGCCCGCGCGATCTGCCTCATTGCSGTCCCCATCCTTTTCTACATGTCCATGTTCGCCATYCACTTTGCCATTCTCCAGAACTCCGGAGACGGCGACGGCTTCATGAGCTCCGAATTCCAGCATACACTCGGTGGACGTGGTATGGCAGATACGTTTGCGGACGTTGCGATTGGTTCAAAGGTCACCCTTCGCCACGTCAATACCCAGGGCGGGTACCTCCACTCTCACCCACACAACTACCCCACTGGTAGCAAGCAACAACAAATCACRCTYTACCCTCACCGAGATCACAAYAACGAYTGGCTCATCATCAACGGCACTCAAGACGGCGATCCAGGTGTCGATTGGCTCGACCAACCTTTGCACTATATCACCTCTGGAACTCGTATCAAGCTGCGACACACCTCTACCGAGAAGCACCTCCACTCACACGATCAACGCCCGCCCGTATCCGATGTCGACTTCCAAAACGAAGTTACGGCCTATGGCATGAAGGGATTCATTGGTGATGCCAACGATGACTGGATTGTCGAGATCACAGATGGTGACAAGCGGGACAAGGAGAGCTACAAGCGCTTGAGGACGCTCAGGACCACCTTCAGGCTCCGTCACGCACTTCAGGGTTGCTACCTCTTCTCGCACAAAGTCAAGCTCCCGGATTGGGGTTTCGAGCAACAGGAAGTTACGTGCAACAAGAACGCGGTTAAGGATAACTCGYTGTGGTTCATTGAGACCTCATCCAACTCGAAGCGTATGTTGTATCTCTTTCGTTTGTTGAGGGYTGAAKTTGACSTTTGAGTAGTTCCCGCYGATGCGCCSAAGGTCAACTACCGTGTTCCTGGCTTCYTMTCCAAGTTCTGGGAGTTGCAGCAGGTTATGTGGACTACCAATGCTGGTCTCACCGATCGTCATTCTTATGACTCTCGACCTGATTCTTGGCCTCAGCTCCGTCGTGGYATCGTGCGTATCTTCACAATCTTTATCCYATGTCCTGYTGACCCTTCGRTTCTAGAACTTCTGGGTGAARGATCATCACCAGATCTACCTCATCGGAAACCCGCTGGTGTGGTACCTCAGTACCGCTGCYGTYGCTGCCTACTTCCTCGTGCGGGGCTTCCTCATCCTTCGTGCGAAGCGAGGGTATCGTGACTTTGACAACTGTRCGCTCTCTTCCTTCCTAMTTCATTCYTTGCACGYATACTAAYACCCGTCTAGCCAAGGTCCTCAARTACGACGCCCTCTGTGGATTCTTCTTCATGGGCTGGTCGCTGCACTACTTCCCCTTCTTCATCATGCAACGTCAACTTTTCTTGCACCACTACTTCCCGGCACTCTACTTTGCCATCCTGCTGTCGTGTTCGGTGTTTGATCTCCTCACGTCGACTATGAGGCCTAGGATCCGGTTGCAGATTGCAGCTGTCTTCATTATTTTGGCGATTTGGAACTTCCACCATTTGAGTCCGTTGGCGTATGGRAACCCGTGGACGAGGTCGCAGTGTGAGAAGGCCAAGTGGTTGAAGACTTGGGATTTCTCGTGTAACGATTTCCATGTTGATGTGAGTGTTCGATATTCCTTCTATATTTCTCTATCTATKYSAYTTCRTTGCKGMTKWGYYKCTRWTKSKYTASTATYKCYCWMKAYMRCCYRCTACAASCTGCCCSYTGMMASYCCCCAAAWGTCGACCTCTCCCGTGCTCACGACTATCGGCGGAGAAGCTGGAGGACGAGCTCCGATCGTCGTAGAAGATAAGCATCAAGCGCAGGAGCAAGCCAACAACGAACAGAACAAGGAAACGGACACCGCTGCTGGGCAGATGGNGTAAACCCGAGCCTGGAGTGGACGTTTTCGCAGAGAAACCGGTGAATGACGCGAAGAGCTCTGTAACCGTCGAGGGGGTTGTCAAANGAGGATCAGGATACGAGGGACGTGAAGAAGGAGATTAGCTCTGTCGCTCCGGAGGCCAAGACGACTATCGATGCTGCCGCTGCTGCTCCTGAKGSYRAKWMTKSSTMSRCYKMKTCWTCMTCGRCYTCGKMATCATMGACTYCKSWGYMTMGSWAGCYTCYKCRWCSRARGAMYCTGYGRMGAMGGAT
>SDEE01000269.1:22401-61058 GCA_004126415.1 Candolleomyces aberdarensis
CKGCTRAGAMCTTTGSWCGAGANNTGGATATGGAGGCGAAGAAGGTTGCGGAGGAGTTGTACCCTGACGCCGGAGTGTAATTCYTTTGCGTAATTCNNNTATTCKATTCGATCGATTTTSCAGTAYCACGTCTTTGAGATTTGNTTTGTTGAGGCTCCAAAATATTAGGCACCACGCGCTACCAACCCCTCCGGTGTTACTACTATATCACGACTGAGTAGGTCCTAGTTCAAGTTCCAGCTGCCTGTTGTGTAATGTAATTATCATTATGGCCTTTTCTCTCTCTTTTCGTGAAGCTTTGGAACCGAAACGTGATGTACTGTCTCTCCGTCGCGTGACGTCATAAACCGACGCGTCGTGCCACGATCATCGCTAGAGTCTTCTCCAGTGGAAGCAAGCTCAAGTGTACATGTGACCGGACGGGTGAATAATACTTGCGAAAACCTCGCCCTGAAAGCTGAGAAGCCCTCCGTTCGTAATCTCATTTTTTCTGGTGCCCGYAGTGTGCTGACTTGCGTTAGGACTTTCCAAAGCCGTGACGAAGGCCCGATGGGCACAGCCTAACTTCAACCGCCTTTCTTCAACGCCATCTGGCAGTACTTTCGAATTCGAATTTAAAAGGCAGGGATGCCATAYTGCCGTTCTTTCTTGGRAATTAAAAGGGAGAGTATCTCCACTTATGCAACCCGTCAGGCCATGGTAAGAGGGAAACGAAAGCGAAAMCGCACCGTCATGGGGCTAGATAACCTTAGTACGGCAAAGCGCTCGAGACTCGCAGTCTACCAAAAGGGAGGCTTTGGATAGGGGAATATCGATCCAACTTGAAAGAGCAGGATGCGGTCAATGGTGATGAGGGGAAAATGGTGGTCTAGACGGCTTGGGAGAGCAGCGGGGAGGAAGTAACTGCGCCGCAATTGTCTTGGTAAGGTGATAAGCAAAAAGATAAGACAGAGAACAAAGGTGCCATTAAAAGAGTGCCCTTGTAGAACCACTCGGCCTAATTTTAGCCTAGCATTGGACAAGCCTGCCTGCCTAAAGCATAAATTAAAATGGTGGACCGATACGGGCCTGMGCTCTGTCYTACTTTGCTTCCGAGCTCAACCATGGCAGRTCTAGRGGGTCTATCTTGATTATTGAGCAATCTGGAARTTGGGATGNTTGTACNTCTACCAATCGCGCCGGCACAGACGTAGCACCCAGGTCAAGGGCTCSAACAGCGTCCCTTTGGGTAGCGGCCATGTATATCCAATTGTGAGCTACTMCATATTCCCTGTAATCTCTCTGAGCAGGCTGGCCGAANCCCCCACACTGGAAACCGCCAAAAGGGGCAGCTCAGTGTCGAATCCGAGTCCATGGTGACTGTGGTCCTGTCTTACAGGTGCTCCCAGAAGTAGACGGAAGATTTGGGGTCCATTCAGCTTTTTCGGCATACTGTTCCCGAGCCGTCGTTTGTGGTCGTTATGTGGGCGCTCTGTGGCTCGGGACAGCTTCACTGAGCTTCAAATTTCGAGGCGATCAGACCAAATCAAGCTGAAGGGGAAAGGCACATGGTAGCCGTGGGAGAGCTAAGCGACGATTGTGCAACGTATCCGATCAACATTTCACCCCATCAGGTATGTGTAGGTCCCCGTTGTCAAACTCCGCGAACCAGGGACTGGCACCCACATTTGCATACTCGTTCTTTCCTGCGTCCAATTCCAGACAAATGAATAGGAGCTCTACAGGCAGCTCGAATTTTCGTCAAGCTACATACGATGAACTATCAAAGTCAAYWTGATCTATTGCTCTAAACGTGGTTCAGCGGTAAAGTACAACACGATGGATTATGTCGAGGTCACCGTCGCTGGTTCGCAGAGTAGTTATAGTGTCTCTTTCTACTAGTTCTCGGACTGAGGGAGTGGGCTGTCTTTGCTCTTTTCCAAACAATCCAACGGATCTGGCGGAATTTCGTAGAGGCCTTCGACGATGCAGGACTGCAAGGGTAATCCTTTCAGCTTTCCTTCCAGCCACGCCGTCCGCTTGCTTGAGATGACGAAGCACACTGGCAAGTGCTTGAGACAGTATTGAATGGCTTCCAAGATATCGTGAGTGTGCTTCCATGTGCATCGGTCCAATCCGTCGATCACGATCATAAGTGGCACTCTTCGTTCTTCAGGGGGTAGTGCCTGGAACGTTTGTACGATCAGGTGTTTGACTTGAGTCAATATGGACCTCCCAAAGAACTGTCCACCGTATTTCGCGCAGGATTTTTGCAACGCTCGGTCGAAGGAGGGGAGATACATTGTGAGCTCGTGAGCCAGAACCGGCGCAAATTGGTTCCTTGGGAAGTTGAAAACGTTGACCGATTCAGGAAAAAAGAATGCGGAGGCAAGAGCTCCCTCCTCTTCAAATCGTGTTGCAATGTAGCGGAGAACATCCTCTCTACAACTGTCGCTTTCTTGCCAAAGCCAAAAGATTGAAGAGTCACGATCGACTTTTGAGATCCAGTCGATGATGGAGTTGAGAGATTGTTCAATCGCTATCCGGACACGCGGTAGCCAGCTCTTTGGGCAAGTCTCGTAGTTGAACGTTGCGTATGTTGATTCAGAATGTAACCTTGAGAACTGCGTCCAGTAGACTGGGAATAGAGTAAACGATTCAAGGCTCGCAGATCAATCAGACTGACGTGCCACGTACCATTGGTTGGCTCGGGATAGGGGTCTGCGTCGAGGGAGACCGATTGTCGGATAAGTTGTGCTTTGACTGGTGAACTAGATGACGCTTCAGCCGTTTTATGGAGAATTTGTGCCTCCCTTTTCGCCCGCATTTGCGCTTGGAGAGCTTTTTTCCCGAGCCTGTGGCATGTTGTCTTCGGTGGAAATCTCAGAGTCCGGGAAATGAAGAAAAAAGAGGAATGATTTGCTGCCTTACCCTCGCATATTGCTCATACTGGTAGGTGTTTTTCTCATAGGTATTGGTCCATATGATCGATTTTGTGGTCTTATCTTTGACCTGGGCTTTAGTGATTTGGCTTCGAGAATACTCCAGTCTAATGCAGGGAGTTAGCTAGTCCTGGTCCTATTCAGCAGCGGGAAACTTCACCTGTCTCGCATAAAATCGACTTTGTTGAGCTCTCTTGCACTCAGATGGTCTTCAGCCAAAACCGGCGTCAGAGCTCCTTCCGTCTTCTTATTCCTGCCATCCAGCTCCTCTACGTATTTCAACCGAGAGTTTTTTCCGCCCAAAAAACCTCTGAGGTATCCACCCAATGTCATTCTCCTCGGCGGAAAACGGTGTTTCGTATTTCCGGGGGTGTCCAGCGATTCAGCCGAGTGGGCGGAGGCTTGTGATGAAAAGGATGGACTCCTCGATCGATTCATGCTTGACGCGCTCAGCTGGGTGTAGATCCAAATATTGCGAAAAGGTATAAGTTGGCGGTACGGGAGATAGGAAAGCGAAAGGAAGAATCGGACAGTTGGGAAGACCGTTGTACGAAGATATCTCGGACACCTTTGGGATGCTATTGTTTGCCGTAAATGTCCCAGATTATAACACTTACCTTTTAGTACTGGCGGTCTTCTATTCAATCACATCAGTACATGTACCGTCGCACGGTAGCAGCCTCGTGTGCGACGGATGGAATCTGGATGGAATTTGGGTCCCGAGGCATAAACATACATCAACAAGCTTGTTCGTGGGCCTTACGCACAGGCTGTCGTCCCCCTTTTCACTCGTCGAGGCTCTATCTCATGTCTCCTGGAAACTCCAGAGAGAGCTCCCCCAAGCCTAAAAGAAGATACGACCCCAAAGACCTCCTAGACGACGAGATATACTGGAGAGAGCACTATAACTGGCTCTTGGACGTTGGCTATCGTCTTCGTCCTAGATATAACCCTGATTGGATACCGTCGTGGACCGGCACGAAGTTAGACCCTGAAGAGTGCGAGGATGGCCAAGTATCTCTGGTGGGCTCATTTCTGCCATTTGATACATTCCCGAGTTGATGACATAAACGTTCAGGCTCACTCAATCAACCACGCAACGTCCACCAAGACTGGCGAAGTCGTCGTTTTGAAGCTGACAGATCTCCTCAAATACCCACATGAGGTCGACGTGACGACATATCTCTCCACGGAAGAGCTGAGAGCTGAACCAAGTAATCACACCATTCCGCTGATTGAGGTTCTCTATCCCCCCGACGACCGGAACGCACGCATTCTCGTACTACCACTATTGCGCAACTACGACAGCCCTCCTTTCAACACCAAAGGGGAAGCAGTTCACTTTCTGGGCCAATTATTCGAGGTCAGTGGCTCTAAACGCTTAGATTATTCATACTGAACAACTGTAGGCTGTCAGATTTATCCACGACCACCGCGTAGTCCATGGGCAAGTACCGCGTCGAGCAACTTCCGCCGGCTTTTAATGACCATGCAACAGTGATATCTCGATAAACAATGTCATGATGGATGCTAGGGACATGTATCCTCATGGCTTTCACCCCGTGGATCAGGATATCAAGGCGGACTACAGCACGGGCGTTTCAAACAAGTACACCCGCACCGAGAAGCCCCCCAAGTACTACCTACTCGATTATGGCCTGTCTCGCCGGTTCGCAGAAGGCGAAGAGCCAGAGCCTCTCGATACTGTGGGGACCGATACGACAGTGCCGGAATACACCAACGAATTCCCGATCGACCCTTTTTTCGTGGACGTTTATTGTGTCGGAAACATGATTCGACAAGATTTTCTTGATGTGAGCCCTACTGTTCTCTTTGGCTAGAGACGCTGTTGTATTTAACTCTCCTGTAGGGTGACCCAGACCGACTGAGTCGGTGTGGCTATCAGGGGTTCGAATTTCTGCGCCCGTTGATCAATGACATGATTCAGGACGATCCAAGCATGCGTCCTACCATGGCGGAAGTGGTGTCAAGATTCGGCAATATAGTGAAGGGTATCAGCACTTCCGAGCTCCGCTCGCCTTGTCGTCCAATCTACCAGGGCAGAGAGGAGCCTCTTCCGTTTAAAATGGCCAAATCTATGTACCATTGGTACAAACTAGTCACCTATGTTGTTCGTCGACTACCGCCTGTGCCGAACTCATAGACATCTTGCAGCTGTTCGACTTCAGTCAGTGTCTTAATACGTCTATTGATTGGCACAAATTCAGCAAGTGGCTTGTCCTCTCATCGATGACGTTGAAAATTTGGATATGTTACACGATATGGGGCAAGGTTAGGCTAAATATTGTTTGGTGCTCGGTTCCACAGGCCCGAGAAGCAACAGTTGTCAAGTTTGTGGCCTCGAAGAGATGCTACTCAGAGTAATATGCGCCTTCGAGAGAACAAAGAGTTCAGTCTTTTGCTCCAGGGCTCGTGCACGGATTTGGTGTTGGTGCTTGTTGGCACTTGTGGCGCAGGACAATTTTGCTTCCGCTTCCCTAATTTGGCTCCGCCTTGATGCGATCGATCAGCGCTTGGAACCTTTCCATGTTGGGATTCAAGCTCAGCGACCTTGTTTCTGAGCATCGATGAAATGCCAATGTTACAGCTGACGAGGAAACGATAGACCAAATTCCCCTCCATTTCGCTTGTGATATTTGTTTAATTTTGGGGCATCACAAACAATAGGTCATCCCAAACTGGCCGTGCCCTCCCAATTCGAACCGCCACTTCGCTCACCCTCAGCTTTTGGAACAATTTTGGAAGGTCTCGACGCTGGCATTCAGCCCCGTTTGAGTATTTGGTTGGATAAGCCACCAAACAAATATCAAAAGCAGGGGAAAATGGAATCTGGTCTATCGTTTCCTCGACAGCTGTATGAGCTACAGTCTAGCCAACCGGGGCGCACAACAAAATATATGGGAAAGGGTTATCGCTTAAAAATAAAGTATTATCCGTCGAGCCTTCCTTCACCCCCGAGAATGGCTGGGCGCTCATAGTTGGTTCGGCCATCATACCTGTGCGGAGCTTGGGTCAAGGGTTAGTCAGAATGACGGAACGGACTGCCTACTGCGACCCGCATCTCACTTCTAAGCTGGTCGGTGCGTGGCCTCCAAGAGCGAGGGGCAAAGCAAGGTGCGTCGGGAAGAGCTGTGAGTCTGGGTGTCGATCTTGGCCGCAGTGTTATTGAGCCGAGTCGCAGCGTTAATCAGCCATCTACCATGGTGAGCCTCTCCACTTTCCAAAAAGAATTATCTCTTGGGGAAAGCGGTCACGATCGATTTTATAAGACACATGTACATTACACAAAAAGAATCTGGAGGATTGAAAGGAAACCCTGAGAAGAGTTGGTCGCCATGTCCTCATGAGCGTCGCGATTTGACGACGTTGGCCCCGAGGCTCAAATTTCAAAGCAGATTCTAACTCCTTCCCTATCTCCTGCAGAAGACCCCGGTCTACCGACTTCTCTTCAAGAACATCCTTCAATTTCTCATGCTTGTAATTGGGACTCCATGGATTTGCCCAGTCGTCGGCTCCTAAATGTTGCTTCAAGGTATGAATCTTCGGGAAAGGGGTTTGTGTGGAACTTCGGGATGCCTCCAAACCTCCTTTGACACTGGCATAACATTGCCAACAAGTCGCTACTCAGTACCTTCGAAATCGGGAAGGGGATAAGGGAAGGAATGTGCACTTTCTTGATAATATCGAAGAAGGGTGCACTGGCCTCAGGTACAGGTACGACTGTTGACCCTTGCAGTACTAGTGCGGTGAATGCTGCAGCAACCTACGTTCTTGACGTTGATAATACCCAGGACGGAGCTATCGACATCGTCGCATTCAGAACAATCCCACTCTGATGTCCTACTGTGGAACACAACCCTACCCACTCCAGTCGCAGGATCGACTTTAGTTGTGGTGTGGGCGAGTATCAGTTGGACTTGCTACTCCTGTAGTCCACTTGACGAACGGACAGATTGACGGTAGGCCGGACGTACAAGTACCAGTAGCAACTTGCCGAAAGGGGGATAAAAAATAGCCAACCTAGCCGCAACGGCCTCGAAGCCCCAGTTTCCAGAAGCCCAGAGCGAAAGTCCCGCCATGGAGTCCGTCCCGAAAGGCAGAAGATCATGTGGTCCCAGAGGCCATGGCCGGTCATCGCGCTCCTTTTCCGGTTGCAGTGATTGCGAAACTGGAACTGCGACAAGTATCTCAAATTCAAGATGACCAGAGTGACAATTTGATCGACCAGAATAGATAGTAGACGTGGCTCGCGATCAATTTCTCCAGGCGTGTCCCTTGAGCGTTTGGAGGGACAGCCCTTGCGCAGTTCACAGTCCTTGCACTGGCAGCTCTTGAGATGTTTCCACATAGCTGTATGCTGAGCGGGAGACTGTTTCGTTGTGAGAATTCTGATAATCGCCCGCAAGAACCGAGGATTCGACTTCGCGAGAATGGTCATGATTCAGAAGCCGGGCAGTGGCTGACGATGTAGTAGTTGTCCAGCTCATACATAGTTTACTGTGAGTCTAGCACGGAAGTGCGAATCATGCCATATACCTGAAGACCAGGCGGTTCGCGAGTCGCGTTCAAACGAATGGGCAAATTACTTCTCTGAAGAGCTGGCATCTGATCTAAAACCATTGTCCCCAGTCACCACTCAGGGGATGAGAAGACGTGTATCCTGAATTTCCCGAATTTATTCTTCAGATCGTGACGGTATAGTAGAAGCTCCTTTTTTTGACGTTCCCGAAGATCAAGAATGGCCCCAGGGCGTCTTGTTTCTCCATGACCACCTTGTGGCGCACGGGTAGGCAGTACTGGCATTCCAGTGCCCATAGAGACCGATTCCGACGGTTTTCAGGCACCTTTCTACTAGCAACATCACGATGGATGCTAGTTCCGAGGCATTTTGACTCGGGTACATTGTTACCCTCGAGCCTTTGCCGCCAAGCTTTTGCAGTGATGGTGAGCTCTACGCTCCGCCGCTCAATTTGGCATGTCTTTCTCATGTGCACCTTCTTATGTTTGCGCGTCGCCATCGTTTGCGTTTAGATCCAGACATCTGGAGCACTTAGCGGAATGCCGTGAAGCCTACATGGGTCAAAATGCCTCGGAGAACTACCGTGCAAAACATCGGCTCATTGACCACAGGTTAGATCTACCCACAGGGCTTTCCCCCCACTTCGACATAATTGAAGGCTGCATACCGCGGAATATCATCAACTGACAGCACTGGCAGCAGTCTCACTCCGAAGACCGCTGCTTTTTTCGTACCTCATCCATGGCGTTCCTTGGCCCAATATTATACAGAAGGCTGTTGTGGTGGTCAGCGTTCCAGAACCCTCTCACAGCTCGTAAAGTAGAGTGTGTACATAGTGAGTAGCATACTATAGTCCATTGTTATGATGTCAGTCCTTTTCAACGCCTGGTTTAACTTTGGGCTCGTCAACATCCGCCTTGACGTTGTGGACTGCCTGATGCGTAACATCCTTCATCTTCCAGCTCTCGAATAAACGTGTGACCCAGTCTTCCCTTCGACTGGAAATGATGAAGCAAGCCGGGAGGTGTTCTGCACAATCCCTGATTGCCTCCAAAAGGTCGGCCGCATGCCATTGACAATTAGAACATCGGTCGAGCCCATTGATAATGAAAAGTAGAGGTTTTCGTTGCTGTTGTTGCGGTAGCTTTTTAAAACCCTCCACGACAAAGCCAGACATTTGGGTAGAAATTTTCTTCCCAAATAGAAAGGCCCCATTCGTCCGACAGATCTTCTGGTACACCGTCCGGAGGGTCGGCACGTGGCGCATGAGCTCCCAGGCAAGGGTTGGGACAAATCGATCTTGCATAACAATAGTGCTGGTGATTGCTCGTTCACCCACCGGGAAAAAGAACGCTGCTGACGGAACTTTAGACGTGTGGCATCGACGTGCAATGTAACGTAGAACATCATCTTCGCCCTCGGATTTGTTCTCCTGCCATAGCCAGTATACACGGGACTGCCGATTAGCAGCCTGTATCCAACGGATGAAATCTTCGAGTGATTCTTCCAACGCATCCTTGCGTTGCTTGGGATATACGAAAGGCCTGACATCGTAGTCGTGGATGGCAAAGTCCACAAGCCGGCTTCTTAGTGCATCTAGTTCTGCAGCAAGCAGTTGAGTAGACTCCGATTTCATCTGTAGATGTGTACTTACCTTCAGGGAGAGCCTCGTCGTCCTCTTCTATTGGCGCTTGTAGCTGTTCCTGGTCGAGGGCCGCGGAATCCGATTGTGATCGCGTTGGCGTTGGCGGTGCTTGAGAGGATAAAAGCTTGAGTCTTTCCTCAATCTCATCCCCCACGATCCTGCTGACAGATGTCTGAACCAAAAGGTCAGCTTGGGTCGGCAGCTGAAGTTGGGACACCTTACTCTCCAGAGGCTTCTCGTAGCCCTGACGTGGGAGCCCAGTATAATTTTCTGCTTCGTCATCTTTCGCCTTTTTCCTTGGTTTGCGGCCTCTGCAAACTTTAGCCGATCTAGCTCAAACCTATGGCACCGAAGTCTGAGCGAACAAAAACCAAAATGCATTGGACCAGGCCTTACGTTTTGTTCATACGCCCCAACCCTGACAACTCGCGTTTGTTGACGCCCACTGTATTTTTCATGCCGGTCGTTATTTCCTCCATATTTTGCTCCAATACTTTCTCCTCTTCCTCAATGTCGTTGGCAGTCTTGAATAAGGATCCGATGTAGTCAACCGGTGACGGACGTGAAGGGACATGGGAGGCGACGACCGGATGAAGCTGGGTGGTACTATGAGAGGGGAGCGAAATTGGCTCCTCGGCCGCTCTCCTTTTACCGCCAAATATTCTCCACAGGCTGTCCATCTAGTGAGCTTTGGGGACTTGGTGCAAGGGAATGCTGAGGGCGGATGGAAAGTGTTCAAGTCAATTGATACGATCTCGAGGAGGCTTTTATACAAGATCTTTATCCCGATTCATGGTAGACGCTTTGTCTTTTTATTTAGAAGCTCTTGTGTGGGTATCACTGAACGGTTGACAACCGTTCGTGTGACCATCACGATTTATCTGCTCGCCCACAAAGACAAACACCGGCAAACCACGATGGTTTCGAAAGGGCGTGTTTAACTCGTGTTCACTCTTGACCTGAGAGCAATGTCGACAGCGGAGGATACGTCAGCAGTCGAAGAGTCATCCGTTCATGAGCCCCCCACCGACGATCCCGCTGTCCTAGAAGAGGACGAGATAGTGTGGAGAGATCGGTATGCTTGGCTGTTGTCAGCTGGCTACCGTCTTCGCGATCGATACAACCCTGACTGGAAACCCTCTTGGATTGGCACCAACAAGGAACCTCTAACTTGCGAGGATGCACACCCAATAATGGTGAGGTAGCTACTTGTTGAACGAGGATTTACTCACCTTTCTCGGACAGTTCTCCAGCGTTAACCACGCTGTGCGAGTGGAAACTGGCGAGGTCGTAGTCCTCAAACACGTGGATCATTCGAAGTTCCCCAGAGAGATTGAAGTCATGAAGTATCTGTCTTCAGAGCCCTTGGCTTCGGATCCCCGCAACCACTCTGTCCGTCCTATCGACATTCTGCAGGATCCGAATGATGACAACCTCTCCATCATCGTCATCCCAGTATTGCGATACTTTGATGACCCCCCTTTCGAAACTATGGGAGAGGCCTTGGACTTCATCTTACAGTTCCTCACAGTGCGTTAAATTTTGATTCTGTGAACCGCCGAACTCACGGATAGACTAGGCCATGCATTTCCTACACGAGAATCGTGTGATACACGGGTGAGTTTCTATGTTCTGGCTCGGAACGCGCCGTCCTAATACAGCTCAGCGATGTCTCCATCAACAACGTTATGATGGACGCGAGTGGTCTCTATCCGGGAGGATTTCATCCAATTCGGATTGAGCGGAGGCCTGACTTCAGTGGTTACTCGAAAGCAAAGTATTCGCGCACGGAGAAACCCCCGAAGTACTACCTCATTGATTTCGGGCTGTCTAAACGATACGAAGAAGGCGAGGCTCCCATTCCAACGGAGAAACCCGGGACCGATCGCAGCGTTCCAGAATACTTGGACGTGTCGAAAACAGTCAACCCATTTTTTGTTGACGTATACTGCGTTGGAAACATGATTCGCCAGGAATTCCTAGACGTAGGTTGATCACCTGGCAGATGAACTTTGCTCAAACCTTCATTTAGGGCGATCCGGACCTCCAGTCCGTTAGGGGCTATTACGACTTTGAGTTCCTCCGACCTCTCATCAATGGCATGACAAACGACGATCCAGAACAACGCCCTACAATGGAGGTGGCCCTCGCACAATTCACCCAGATCCTGGAGGGCATGTCTTCCGCAACTCTTCGGTCACAGTGTATCAAGAAGGGAGACGAAGACTTTCCAGCCATATTTCTGAGAACCTCAGTTGAGCGATGGTTCAAGAAAGTATCGTATATAGTCAGACGACTGCCACCTGTTCCCAATCACAAGTAGCACCATCATTGTCACTTGGTCCTCACGGTGGCTCGTATACCAAATCTGTGACAACGTATCTATCTATCTCTGCCAATATATCCCACCAGCTTCTCTCTATTCAAATCCACTGAATGTCCCTTCTCTTTGTTTCGATGAATATCGTATCACTGTGTACACTTCAAAGGCTCGCCGTAATGCAACATTATGCTGACCGTGATCTCACGAGATGTCCACCAGCATCCACAGATCTTTCGTTGGAAGTCTTGGATCGCGGCATATTCGTAGATAGAATGTCAAAGGTGTGACAATGGAGTAGGCTAAGTCGTATAAGGGATTGTGTTATTGTATCGTATGGCCATTCCGTTCCACGAACCGAGGGGACGAGGAAGGTCTGTGGAGCGAGGACAATTGGACAGTGCCAGAAACATCCAATTAATCCCACCTTCAAGCCACTTCCTGGGATCAACCCACTGTTCTGAACCAACATAATTGCTCACTCGCCCCGGGAAAAGCCGCATAAAACGGTTGAAAAGTTCGAAGATTTGGAGGTGTGACAATTTGGTGAACAGGTTACTCAGAGTGGGACGCGCAATCATTGAAAGAACAAAAGACTCGTGCACGGTGATCAGAGGGATTGAATGTGCTCGATCTACGCCTCCATACAGCCCATCATGCAATGACATTGGCACTCCGTTGCCCTTAGCGTGACAATCCATCTATAGAACAATGACTACCACTCAAGTTCGCGCAATGGCTCAGGGCCTCTGCGGAACAAAAAATTGTTCGTAACCATCTCTCCAGTCCCGGGGCTACTCATGTGTCCCGTGCAATATTGAAGGCTCTAGTCCGGTAAGGAATCACCATTGACACTACTGTTCGGAGGATAGCTCCGTCCCCAGTCCATCAGAGATTATACATACGCAGAAGCACAGTATCCCTTTCCTTTCAAATCTCAATCTCAAACGGAGTCTGCCAAAGGCTGACCCGGTCCAACGTCGGTGTTGGTGTTTGTTGGTGCCGGTGGGCGCAATGCAACTTGCTTCCGTTCCGCCGCGATGCGATCGATCAGTCCTCCACATTCAAGCTCAGCGACGATCGAGGTACATAGCCAAGTCCTTTGTTCATCCAGGAACACTATTTTGTTGCAACCAAGGAGTGGTACCTGGTTGTCGTTGTCAAACTAGTCCCGAACGTTGATGTTGACGGCACCGACGGAGCACCATTGACGTTGTCGACGCGACCGTATTATAATCTATTATAATAGCCCAGACTACGTGCCGGCATCCCAAGGCCCAAGGGTTTATCTGATATTCACATGAGGGTGTTAAACGACGCCTCAGAGTGGAGTGCTCACATAAGGTTGGAAACTAATAATTAACACTACTAGTACAAATAACATGAACACGAACCATCGACAATAAGTACAGGTAACTATGCAGTGACAGGCGACGTGAAGGACGGGATGGACAGCGGCGAAACGGACGAGTGGAAAACAAATAGGATACAGTAGTACAGTGCGCTCACGAGACAATCAGGATCACGAAAACAATTACACGCTGACACTCGTCAGAGGATCGAAACAAGATCAAAGATCGCAACGGATGGACGAAACTGTGACGGTGAACGCAAAGTGGACGCGAAGGGGAATATGAAGATGCATAGTGAGATCGTATATAAATATCAGTTACTGGACGTTGATTGTTATGAAGACAGTGGGGATGGATGCCGTTGTGGAATTTGGTATTTGCCGTTGATGAGAATGAGTGAGGATGAGAATGAGAAATGAAGAGTGCCCTTGGTCCTTGAGGCTCGTCGTAGTTGAGGGTGGGAGCAATTTGATGGAAGCATATATAGTCGGAGGTGGTTGCGACACAGTGCGCATGAGTCCATTATAGACATCAAGCAGATGGGGGAATTGCAGAGGGTCGTAAAAGGTTCGTTCAAGGGGGCCGAGAGAGAACTGATAGTCGTTGCAGTGAGCCAACTACGCTCACGAGTGTGGTCCAGTAGACAGATGTTGCGTTAGGCCGGGGTCGTACACATTGATGTCTACACCACGACGATGAGAAAAATTATAAGAGAAGACAGCCGGGAACCAGAGACTTACTCTGATTCGAAATCCCATTGCTTCCCTGAAGCGACGATCCAACCGTGACCGTCGACCCTACACAGCGAAGACTATCAATACAGATATACTGAACTCAACCAAAGACGAAACCACGCTCACCTTGATTACCTCCAGGAATTTGCAACGAATCCATCACAGGCTCACCCTGATGTTCATCGGCACCAGAAGCCCCATTCGCAGTCTGGTCGAGAAAAGCATTCGTCAACAACGCCTTCCCCGAGGAATACACCAACTTCGAAGGACTGATACTCACACCCGCAGTAACCAAAGGTATCCCACCACCAGCTCCAGGCTTCCCGGACGGCCTACCCTCTACCCGCCTCACGAACTCCCCCCAACACGCACGTTGGTCTGTTCCCAGTCCTTCGAACTGCTGCCTCAGTCCCCTATCGGCTTTCTTCCAAATCGCCCTGTGTCGACAAACGGTACTCTTCACGTATCGTAACCCAAAAATCCTCTCAAATGCAACACGTTGCGTCATGTTATCCCCCGCTGGAGACTGCGCGATCAACGTATCCATAGCATTAAACCCCACAGTCAGCTCGTACACCGTATAATCGTTGGGCCACCGTTTGAGTGGAGGGTGTGGGGGATAGTGCACGGGAGCGTGCTGGGAGTGGTCTTTCGACGCGGACGTCGTGTAGGGTGACGGGATGGAGTTCGTACCAGGCGTCGCAGCAGGCGACGCGTAGTAGTTCTGCTGTTGCTGCGGGCGATATATATAGCTAGATTCATCTGAGGAGGAAGATGGCGGAAGGACTTCGGCAGTGCTGGGTGGTGTAGGGAGGCTGACAGGGCCTGTGCCCTGTTGCGACGATGCGGTCGCCTGGTTCGCCTTCCCTGTGGCATTTTCAAGCTGGGACGTATAATAGTTGTTGGGTACATGAATCTTGTTGGGTTGGACGGTGTCGAGCGCATCGGATGCGTATCTCTTGAGGCTTTGTGTAGCGGCAGCTTCCACAACCGTGGTAGAATGAGGCTTGACGTGGGCAGATAAGGCGTAAGGGTGGGTGTGCTGCAGGTGCACCTCGTCTTGGAGCCCAGCGCAATCGTCGTCTGTCAACCCCTCAAACAGTGACTTTCGAATCCTGTACAAAAGGCGCTGCTGGGATTCGACGACCCTCACGGTGGATATGGTATTCTGCTCCCATTTCGACGATACGGGGTTAAATGTGTCCAGATAGGAATTGGACGATAGCCCCAGGTCAGCAATCAGGGTGCCCAATCTTGAGAGCTGGAAGAAAGGGAATGTCGGTATCATCTGTTGCAGTATTATGGGCTCCACCTTCCCCTGAGGAGAATAGAGCGTCAGTAAGCATATCGATTGAAAGAGGTCGATCGCACCTTGTACCAAAAGACGATTGTAACAGACTTGTTGAACTCATCGGCTTGCCGATCTCGCTCCTAGCGGATGATCTCTAATTTAGAAAAGGGTCTCCATATAAATATGAAAGCAAAGCACACCTGCTCCGCGGAATTCTGCTTCTGCTGCTGGGCGACGCTTCTTGACGTGACAGGCGACGAAGTAGCAGCAGGCGGAGGGATCGTCGCTGCCGTCAACGAGCTGACATAGGTGCTTTCTCCTTGCGGCCTTCTTTCGATGCTGTTGACGTCCATCTGGCTTGTCGGGCCTCCTCAGAGCCGGCGCTAGGGCCAAAGACGGGCGCAAGGAAGGCGATGGGATGGTATGGTGTTTCCCCGGATCCCGAGAGGCCAAATCCTGCTCGTCGTAGTGTGGTGCCCTTCATGATGGTGATCACGACGATATAAAACGATAACCAGAGAGAATAAAAAGCAAATCGATATTGAGTTTGCCAACGGCGACGACGAAGAATGCTAAGGAGCTCACGAAGTGGTTTGCGCTCGGGTAGTCGGTCGGTACGGTCGGGTCTCTGATACTGTGCCCCCGGGTGCCAGGGGATGGGAGTGCTCAGTGAGATGCGGGTTGTGTGAGTCCGAGACTCGCCAGTGCATGGACGATAAGACACGAGGCTACCGCAAACATCCACAAATAGCGGACCGAGTCTGACCGCGCCATGGACTCGGATAGGGGCTTGCGCTTGGGCCACCTCGAGGTCGTTATCTTCATCGGGCTATCTCAAGTGACACTCGCATCCGGGAGTCAATTCAGGAAAGGATAGATGGTATAGATACACGTTATGTACAAGCTGATTATCCAATATATAATACGAGCATGCAAGATAATGTTATGATACAGTGCAATAGAAGAACAGACTCGGAAAGCGAGACTAGAGAGTAGGAATATGACAAGCAAGGATGTAGAGCAGGACAGAGAAGCAGATCCAAAAAAGACTAAATACGCATGAAATCAACGAGCCGTGAAGGAGGACGGCGGAAAATTATCAAAAACAAAAGCGTGCCGCAGCTCAATGCAATCTCGCTTTCATCTCGAACAACTTAGACGCCGAACACCTCACCAACTCTTCACAAGCAACAGGATGTTCCTTCAACGAATGCTCAAACATCACCTCCGAACTCGTATCCTTGGAAAAGGCGACTCTTGGTAACGGCGTCTGGTGGTTCGTGTTCTTGCTCGCGTTTTCTTTGGCGACCTGCTTGGCAAGCGTCCTATGATAACGAATGAATCAATAAACGAACATCCAGCGAAAACGGAGACAGGGAGACAGAGACAGAACACCTACAAACACAATCGACACCTCCACTTGTTGCCCTCATCAACATACAACAAATCCCAATGCTTGACGCCCAACTTTCCACTTGGCTGGATCCCACCTCTCGAAGTCGAGGAACCAGCAGCGGCTGGTTCTGTCTTGACAGCAATCGGAGGATGTTCCGCAGCAGGAGTTTGCGAAGGCGCCGACGACGAAGAAGCGGTTGGGTGAGCTGACGTCGATGCCTGCGGTGGCCGTTGCGCCTGCGAGGATGATGATGAAATCGGTGATAAGAATTCCGGCCGGTAGTAAGAGCCACCACTCCGTGGCACAAATGCAACTGAGGGAGTTGTTGTTGAGTTCGGCGATGATTGCGTCGCAGATGGTTCTGGCCGATACTGGGAATGACCACCGTTACTGCTCCGAGGCCCAGATCCAGCCGAGAGAGTTGCTGTGGAGTTCGGTGAAGATGAAGAAGCATTGAGACGTGAGGACGATGCAGTGTTGACAGAAAGTGGTGTAGGATTGGCATCTTTCGTCGAATTCGCAGGCGTCGACTGAGCCTGCTGAGGTTGGGGAGGCAAAACATGCGATGAACTCGACGGCTCAGAGAGCCTCTTGAAAGGATACGGCCTACTCGTCCTCACAGGCGGCGCATGCACAGTCGACGACTTATTCCTCTGCTGCTGCTCCTCCGTCACCCCGCTCGCATTCGATGGCCCCTTTGGTCCCGGTACCGGTGAGCTCGGAGCAGTCGGTTGCCAAGGCGAGGACGACCTAGGTTCTTCGACCTCCCTTTCTTCCATCTCGGTATCGCCACCGTTGGTTTTTGGGTTCGGGGGAATGGAATTCGGGCGATAATTGTGAGTGTCCGGCTCATCATTCAATGTGTCATCGGAGGAATCGTCCATCAACTGGTCCACGTCCGATTCGTCTTTCACAGCGACTTGGTCGTTGGTATCGGCCTGTTGTCCCATAGATACGTCTACAGAGACCCTCCTCCTCACAGCAGGGCGTTCTCCGGTGCCTTCTT
Source organism: Candolleomyces aberdarensis (assembly GCA_004126415.1). Classification (NCBI taxonomy): domain Eukaryota; kingdom Fungi; phylum Basidiomycota; class Agaricomycetes; order Agaricales; family Psathyrellaceae; genus Candolleomyces; species Candolleomyces aberdarensis. The sequence continues at coordinate 39,607 of SDEE01000269.1, forward strand.
CCTCCTCTCCCCCTTCCTCCTGCTCCGGCGCCAAAATCGAAGTCGAAATTATTGAGGAAGAAGACGGCTTGAAGTTATCATTGGCGGACCTGGGCCTCTTAACCCCAACAACAACAGCCGGAAGCACGGAGCACGAAGAAGCCCTGCCCGGTGGTTGGGATGACGGTCCAGCACTCGAGTCTCGACCAAGCCCGAGTCCAAGCCCACTGAGCCCAAGGCTCGCAGCCCGGTTCGTCGTAGCGGTCTTCGCCTCAGTGTTCGTCTGTGTACCGGAACCCGAGGAGGCGCTTCCAGGCCTGCTGCCATCACCGTTGGTACCACTGGCACTGACGACACTGGCACGGCGGCTACTAAGACCCGTAGGTCCGCCATAATGAATCTGACTCAGGCTCCTCGGGGAAGCCGTATCCTTGCGAGACCCGTCGCTGCCGTCATTGCGATCACAATGATCGTCATCAGCATTCTGGAGAACCCTAAGACCACGATTGCTGGTACTTGGGCTGGTACTCCTCGGGAGATTGAACCCCTGAGTCAACGAGGATAGGGCAGCGACAGACGCCGGTGGAGTTGGGAGAGTGCTTTGTGCGGTCAGGGATGGAGGAGGCGTCGAGGTTGCAGTAGTAGATCCCATTGGCTCATCCTCCCGTTGTTCGATAGGGGGTATAGATTTGAGAAGCGTCGGAGATGTCGATGTCGGTAACAAGCCACGGTTGGAATTGCAGAAAGGACTGGATTCCGTTGAGTTAGCCCAAACATCCATCGACGGTTTCCTCGAATGGGGTTGAGCTTGAGGCGGGGGCGTGCCAACGGCTGTCGAAGCTTCTCGACTCGGGGGAGCTGGTGGTCTATCGCCAGCGTCGACGTCGAGGTCCGCGAGCTAAAAGATACGAAATTAGATCTGTGTGTATAAAAGACTCGGAGGAAGAGGGACGTACGCTAGCTTTCACCTTCCTCATCATAGCCTGCATCTTCCTCTCCGCCTGCTCCCTCAACGCCCTCTGCTGTTGGACATCCCTAAACGCAGCCTGCAGCGTGAACTGTACCTGCTCTGACACTTCCCTCTGAACTGTCTCCATCAATAATGCGTTGGTCGTCGTCCTTGCCGCTGACTCCGACGTCGAAGTTGAAGTAGACGATGAAAACGAATTTCGAGAATTCTGACTCGCCAACCTCCTCTGCACGACCTCCATACTCTTCAACTTGATCTCCAACGCTCCCTTTTCACCCGCCAATTTCGCCGTATCCTGTTGAGCCATCATCATCGCCCCCGAACAGTTACTCAATGTCTCCTTCAACTCCTTCGCCTCTTTCTCCAACTTCCCAATCCTATCTTGCAATCTGGCATTTTCCGCTTGCTGCTTCTCCAGTTCGGTTTTATAGGCAAAGGCAGTCGCGCGTTCGTTGGAGAGCGCTTCAACGAATCCTGCGTCCATTTTGTCCAGGACTGCACGGAAGTTGTTCACTGCTAATGCCCAGACTTGTTCGACACCTGTTTGAACGGGGGTGAGCGCAGCTATCATAGCTTCGTGCACCAGGTGTGAGGGTTTGCCTGCGGGGGTCGCAACAGCTGTAGAAGATGGATTCATAGCAACAGCGGTGGTAGTCGTACTCGTCGTCGTGGTCATAGACGTAGATGTGGGACCCGCCGGGGCAGCCGCTGCAGGTGCAGCAGCGGGGTTGGGGGCAGGAGGAGCAGGTTGACCCACATTGACTACAGAGTTATAATTCGCTATCGAAACGGCACTGGGAGATGGAACCGTACCATTGATACTGCTTCGACGACTATGACTCTCCCTTCCTAGCTCAGGTGCGGGAGGCCGTGACTGCGGAATGGGAGGAGGTGGTAGTGATGAGGAATTAGGAGCACGAGCGGCATAGCCGGAGGATGATAAGGAGGATAAGGGTTGCCGGATGCCTGTGCGTGCGGAACAACCGGACCAGCCTGTAATGGTAGTATCGGAGGCGGAAGAGAGTGATTCGGATGCACGGATGGCGGGTATCGGTCAACCGGAGGATGCCCTGGCGCTCCCGGCGCTGCGGAGTCGTGAGGAGGATTATGAGGAGGACGGTGTAAGGAAGGATGCTGGGTATGATTTTGAGGCTGAGAATGCGAGCCTGATGCCGACTGGGACTGCTGGGAGGTTTGGGACTGGCGGTATTGCTGGGGTAGTGGTTGTGGTTCTTTATCGTAGTTGAAGTTCAAAGCCGGAGTCTGCAGCCATGATAATGTTAATCCTTGTCCCTGCAGCACATTCTGTCACCGGAAGACATACCGGCAGCGTCATAATGTCACCCCTCTGCACGAACCGGGCAAACTGGGCAAGATGATCTTGCCTGGTCTGCGTCAAAATGAACGATCAGCGCTTCCATCGCGTAAGAAGGGTCCGACATACAGGCATAGGAACGCCAGAAGCCGCATGCTGGGGCATCTGCATGCCTAATCGCTCGGCAGGAGGTATCATGGGCCTTGGAGGGTGGTGCTGCGCTGTTGCTTGGACGGAGCCTTGGTTTGGACCCTGCCGTCTTGTCGGAACCGGCTGGAGTTGGTATTGAGAGGGCGGGGGCGGAGGTTGCAGAAACTGCCTTTGTTGAGGCTGCTGAGGGGATTCAAAGGCTTTCGGGGGGCCCAATCCTGCCTTTGTAGCACCCTTGAAAAGATAAAGAAAAAAACATCACAAGTCAGTCGGCCCTTTTCTTCCTTTGAAGGACTAAAAAGGGCGTAACAAAGAACTGGCAGGCAAAGAACCGCAGGCTAACCTGATACAGGGTCGAACTGCTTCCATGGGACTGCACAACGAGTCTGTCCCCGGGGACATTGCCATACAACGGGTGGTGTCCATCCATGTCAACCAGGTCATGAATGTGGTGAGTCGTGGTGTTGGTAATAGAGTAACCGTGCCAGTTGCACGTGGATCAGGCTAGGGGCGTCGTGTTCTTTTTTTCTCTCGACTGCGGGAACCATATACTGATTCCCCGGGTCTTGAGAGCAATTTTTTGCGCGTTAAGTGGTACCTGTGGGCTCAGCATGGAGAGAAGAGGATCAAGGGGATATTTAAATCAGCCCAGTCATGGTGATTGCCGCAGCCGGTCCGGGTGTTCTTCAACTTGGCCGCTGCTTTTAGCAGCGAAAAAGCTACTGGAAGCCACCCTATTTGCTGGAGGATTTACATAAGAGAGCCCAATAGAAGGTAGTAGATGCTGGAGAAAAATGTAATGGGGTATTGGGCCAAAAAGATGGACAGATGGACCCTTGATACCGCCCATCTGACTCCCAGAGGTTAATTGAATGCAAGAGCAATTTTGACAGGGTCCCACACCACATCTCCATCACTCTACTAACCATCACGATGACCCCCATACTTGGGTGTCAAAGCAAGCACGGAATGTATAAGACTCAGTTACGCAAGGCGAAATAGGGGAAGAAAGGACGGGATCACCCTCACGACATCCAAAGGACCCTGACCTCGCGCCTCGGGTGCTGCACAACCTGAATGTAGACCCGGACTGATATTATCTGCAAATCCATCCTCGATAGTCACAACCCGAATGATTATGTAGCAAAAGGAAATTTTTGTATCCCCGAATGACTATGGACCGAGTCACAGGATGCACACTGAAGGAAGAAGACAAGAATTCAGTACCGATAATCGGACTTCCAGCCCAAGAGTCCGAATCAAGTACAACTGCCTCGTGTAGTGCCTTCAGAGGTGTCCGTACCAAGTACTAGCTCCGGCAGGGAAAAAGGTGGATGGTATGTACATATCACTGGGCTCAACTGTAGGAACAGAAGACACCTCTTTCGTTTGACTCACCTGACGAGGTCAGTTGAAGATCACCATACCTCGAGGCGAGGTATTTATCGGCATATGATCTTTACCACTGCCAGATTGACCAGAGAAATACGAGGATGGCTTTAGGATAAACTTCGAGTCGAATGCTATTATTCGAAGCCGCCTTTGGATTCTGATCGAAGATGTCCATCATGATGATCGCGAGTCATTACCGAGCTGCATCTACACTCCGAGTCAAATTGGTCGTCGAAGTCGAGCACTGACAATAATGGCAGCAAATGGCTGGAAGAGCTCAGAACCCGCCCCCAGTCGAGTCAGAAAGATAATATGGCGCAAGGTCGGTTTCAGTCTCTCAACCATCTTCCGTCGGATTACTCAAAAGTCGGATGGCCAACCTACTGTGGGTAATGGCTCATCTCCTGACTTCTCGCCGAGCCTGAGACCATTCGGGGCCGTAGGTAACCCGGCAGCCAGCCAGAGAGAGTTTCTCTGAGAAGGAACCACTCAGTTTTCTCTTGTTTCGATTCAGTTGTGGTCGTGAAAAGGAAAGGAACGGTCGAGAAACGGATAACCAACACGTCCATTTAAGTAACGAAGAGCACATAAACTAATATGTACAACGTTCAAGTCGACCGGAACGTCGACCTGGATTTAGCGAGTACATCGTCGAGACCTCCACCGCTCAGGCAGAGCCGCCTTGAACACAAAGAACCTAAATTATCACAATATTAATCAGCGGCTACTCAACCGTACGGAACATTTGACATACCTCTCCGGGATAAATATTCGTGCAATTCTCATCCACGTTAGGGTTATTAGCCCTCAACGCCGCATAAGAAATACCTGCTGCGGCAGCGATACTCTCGCAGCTATTCCCAGACTGGACAACGACAACGTTGGTGCAGTCTTGACCCTGTCGTCCCAAGCAGATAACCTATGCAACGGCAAGGAAGGCAAGTCAGCTGAGTTAAGAAAAGAATGATCAGAATTCTGAAAATAACCCTTACCTGCCCGACCCGAAGATTGGTGCACTCAGGGTTGATATTACCCTGGTTGGCTGCCAACAGCTGATAGCTAATCAAAGAGGCAAACCGATGAGCACAATCATTTTTAGGAAGGCGAAAAAAAACCAACGTACGTAGAAGCGTTCTGCTCCGCAGAAATCTTGTCGCACCAGTCGCCTGCCTGAACAGTATAGTTCCTGACACAGGGAGGAACCTGAGCAAGGGTTCCCGAAGTCAAAGTCATAGCGACAGCGACAAGGGAAGCAAAACGGCCTGCAGTGAACAACATGGCGTCTGAGCTGGAAGAGAGAGCAAGAAGCTTTGCAGAGGAGGATGGAGTGGAAATTCGAGAGCTCTGAGAAGAGCTTGAGTTACCCAGACAGCATCTATCCANGATTTTATAGTTTTTTTGAAGAGGTCGTCGGGCACCCAACCCCGCCAGTTATGAGTCCCAAATTGGCCGGGCATTCGGGAATTGAATGTGGACTATAGGTAGCGATGATTCAAAAGACTGAAAACAGCGCCGAAAGATCAGAAAAGTGCCATGGGCTTCCTTCCTGGGCAACCCTGCCACTCAGAATCCCACCGCGTTGACTCGACGATTGGCAAAGTGCGAGAGGACGTTAACCGGAGATCATAAAAAATCCCAGCTTCTGACGTTAGACTTCACACCTTCTTCCGAAGTCCATGGATAGAACACAAAATCATAACATAAATCAAATAACTTGCTATCAGGAGGTAGCCAGGTGTATTCCCAGCATGGGTAGTCCGCAGTTTAACTGTAATGATTGTGATCGAGTCACCTCGGCAAAACTGGCGAAGGGCAAAGTTCACAGGTACGGTGTACGTGTTCGAGACGCGTTCATCGTTTCAAAACAGCGGGACCGTGAATGACTGAATCACTCTATTCGGAGACTATATGGTGCTTCTCAGAGTTTAGAGAAAGAGCTCCGAGACGCCACTTAAGAGATTGGGTCTTCACATAACACTTGTCGGGCACCACGTCGTGCAATACAGCACCGACGACAAAGGGGAACCAAGTCGTATTGCATGCGGCACCTTTGTGACGCGGTTTTAACAAGGTCTTCAGCCTTCTTCAGCATAACCATCCCCGGTGAGGTGGTCAGCGGTGCCCAGAGGTTACGATGCTGATCTCGCCAGGTTGCGCGATGATCCGATGCAGCACCCAACAGATTGTAGCATATGAGGACTCCAAGCACACTATCCGCAGCCCGTTTCCACTGGAAACGTCTGAGAGGCGTAGTTTTCGCGACTCCGGGTTCCCAAATATTCCTGCAGATGGGCGCATTAGCACAGATACGGCTAAATGGGCTAGCGTAGACCATTCCAATCGAACTTCGAGGCAAAAACCCAAAGAGAACCCGGACGGATTCCAAAAAGCAGTAGTATCAACGATCAACTCAAAGCCTAGTCACGGTGGGCCACCTGAAACTAGACCCCCCCTAGGAAAACCAACATTTCCTCCAATGATAAGATGCTACGAGTAAAGAGGGTCTCGAGTGCCAGAGAAGACGAAAGCGACGTGAACGGGAGGCCTGAGACCTTGAGGGCAGGAGTTGACCCGTTCGGAGTTGGTTCAATCCATCGGCAGGACCTCTTGCAGGACTATTTCTTTCAGTCATAGATGAGAAAGCGTGTTGGTTGAAGGTTGGAGTCGGAACGGGAGACATCTGGCGACCTTTCAGGAAAGGCGGCAACACGCCACCGAGAGTGTTGGCGTATATTTGTTCGTGACCGGGATTGGAGTGAATTCCGGGTGCACACAATCACACGCTTCTTGCCCAGGCAATGTGCAACCAGCTTCAGGGTTGCCTTCAAAAGGGTCAGCTGGCATGCTTTAGGAGTCCTCTATACCTTTCACCTTTGTCTTCAGAAGGTCCTTTCAGGAATCTTTGCATCGACCTGGCCGGCTATCTTCCGATTCCAGTTCAAACACAACCGGCCGCCGTCCACCCGTTTAGTGCCGCAGGACGTCGGTGCATCGAATCCACCGACCTTGATAGTCAATCACCCCTCGACATACCCTCACCTCCTGCGAGCGCTAATCGTGAACGCGGCTAGCGCTGGGAATATTCGGGATGGCGACGAGGATCCGAGTTGAACAGGTCGTTTTTCCACCGGATACCACGTACCCTCTCTTCATCACCGCGAACCGATACTGGCAGGACCACAGCTCAGCGGAACACACATACAAAAGCAAGAGTGAAGCGGTTCACAATCCTGAAGTCACATTAATTCTGCTTCATTCAACTAGTTTTCACAAAGAAACATGGGAGCCCTGTTTAGAAACCCTGTTGGACCTCGGTATCTCAGCAGACGGGAAGAAGTCACTTAACATCCGAGAGGCTTGGTCGATAGAGTGCCCAAACCATGGCGAGTCCGCAGCCCTGAACGCAGAAGCATTTCAGAGCCCCGAATTTTCGCAGGAATGTAAGCATCTTTTCCCGAACCTTATATGCTCACCCAGTAGCCACTAATATGCGTCATAGTTGGATGTGGTGGCTACTCTCGAACCGTTCATCGTTTTTTGACACAAGGCCCTGTGTCCTTCTTCGGCAGAAACCTGATTGGTATCGGCCACTCGCTGGGGGCCAATACGATGTACGCCTCTTTCTGGCTCCCAATCGACTTCACATTTATCTGACTGAATCGACTAGACTGATGGTGCAAATTCTGCGCCCACGGCTCCCTTTTTCATCACTGATCATTGTCGAGCCTATGGTCAGCCCAGGAGGCACGGACCCACTTGAGCCTCTACGAAAACGTTTGGTCGCCGCTGCGGGAAAACGACGCGATACATGGGCCAGTCGCGATGAGGCCCGCCTRTGGCTTCTGGGACTGGAAGGGAGTGGGGGAAAGAAACGGAGAAGAGGGGTGTGGAACAAACGAGTGGTCGAGTCTTTCGTGGTGAGTTTATATACTCTTTCATCAGGTACCGATCGGTTGAATTTTACCCCTAGAAATTTGGAGTACGTCCAGTCTCGTTGGAAAGCTCCGCTGGTTCTTCCGAAAGAACCAAGCAAGATCGTGACATGACATCGTTCACACTAGCATGCACCAAGAAGCAGGAAATTGTAATTACTCCTATTCCGGCTCTTCTCCTTCTCAATCTAATCTGTATCTAGGCAATGTATCTTGACGAGCGTGGCCCCAACGATGCAGTGGAGGTTTTGGATCGTATCTCATCTACACTGCCGATCCACTTGGTTCTAGGCCAAGTCAAAGACTACATGTAAGTGTCATCTTCTCGTTGGTTCTGGTTCTCTCGCTGACAGCTCTTTAGACCTACAGCAGTTCATGACGCTTTGACAGGTCCTGCCCCCGGAAGACATCTAGCGTCGGTAACATTAATGCCTGATGTTGGACATTTGGTATGTCATCCTCTGGCGTACGTCACAGTTACATGCCTGAACGTCTTCTAGATTCCCCAAGAGAAACCCGATGAACTGGCTGTTGTTCTTTTCAAGATCTTGAAACAAATCACGTCGAACTTGATAGCACATGCAAAACTGTAATGCGGCAGCTGGCCGACCCACTCTCACGACTTCTTCCATATGGCAACGCTAATGGATTGAATATTTCAACTGGTAGCCGAATCTAGTCTATGTTGTTCTGGTAACTGCTGCTCTATCCTTCGTCTCGCGGCTCTGGTGTACGAGTCCTGAAAAAACGCATGCATGGGTGTCGGAGGAGAACTTGGTGAAAACATCACTAACCGTTGCAATTCTGTGTAAATCGTCAGCTACTCTCACAACCTGTCGAGATAACAAACGAGCTATCTCGAGCTTTTTCTCTGCTTTGGCCCTATGATAGTCTCCAAAATTGTGTTTGAGTCTGATTCATAGCAGTAGTTGTTAGAACAATATCAGACGAGCTATAGGTACGACGACACTCGCTCACATTTTGTAGAATTGCTCGATCATGCCCTTGTCCTCTTGACTCAAGAATATCTGGTGTTTCTCAAGCTCCAAATCATGCTGCTTCGTATAATAAACATCTGCAGATTTGACCCAGCACTCTGTCGACCTGGTCCGGTACCGTCGAACATCACGAATTCCCAAAAGGTCGGTCGTTGGATGTGTGGTAGAGGAACGCGTGAGAGAGATAGAATTTCTCTTGTTGTGAGGGGCGTCATCCATCTACTTGAGGGAAAGAGAATGGCTTTGGTGGTGGATACAAATTAACCCTTCATGCGTCGATCGCATGGCAGGGTCTCGTTGCTCGCGACCTACTGCAATGTTCACCTCGTGTCGTGGATGAGGCCTGGTTGTGCCCACAAATCTATACATTCGCAAACAATCTACTGTACATTTTCTACTCCCAGCGTAGCAGCCTCCTGTCCGAGATTCAAGTCTTGTGAGATCTTGCCATTGATCGATCGTTTGTATGAGTCCTAAAGAAAAACATCTAAATTGACGGCTACCAATTGCAACAGACCGTTTGTGGACGTCTTACCATCGCGACACGACGTAGCTGTAAATAATGGCTCCGAATTGCCGCAGAGTACTCCCGAGCTCTCTTGGGCCTTTTCTCTGCTTTGGCACGTTGATACTCTTCGATATATCCCTGGAATCTAAGGGAGGCTCCAAGAAATCGTTTATGATGAGTTGCACGGAATGAACACCGATGTGCGCCTACCCTCTGTAATGCCCTTCAATTAAAGTTTTATCTTCTGGGCTGAGAAAGACTTGGTGTTCTTCCAGCTCATGCTGCTTCTGAAAAACGAGCTCTGCTCGTTGTATCCAATGCTCCGTATATTTGGTCCAGTAGCGATCAAGGAGTAGGGTTTGCAAAAATCCAGGGCGCTTAATCACGACCCGAGGGAGACGAATGAGAGAGACTAAGTTTGCCCTATCCATGCACAGGAAGTGGAAGGAGCACAACGGTGGTAATGGGAGGTCGTCCACAACATGTTTTAACGTCGGCTGCGTCGAGGAGAATGCAAAGTTCGCCTCGTGGTACTGGTGTACCCACAGGTTCACACAGCGACAAACACTGCAGTTGGGTACCTGCGTGTTGAGTTTTTCTGCTGCGCCTGAGTCCTAGTGGTGGCCGTTCGGATTGAAGAGGAAACTGAGAACTATGCCGCGTCCCGAGCTGCTAAATTCGGAGCTAGGATGATAATAGTTCTGAGAATACTACTCGGGAGGTCTCAAACAGTGAATCTAGCAGGCTTTCCCTTTCGTGCAGTTGCGTTCCGCCACAGATGTTCTTCAACAAAATACCGCTCTTACCGTTGCGCAGGTCTCGCAAGTATTTACTCTTTTCGTGGCCCTGCAAACGCCAGGCTTCGAATGTCATATGGCGGGTAGAAGGTCCACTCGCAGGACGAAATGGAAGCAAAGGGAAGAAAGCAGCAACTGGCGACGAGGAGGTAGGTGGACGTCGAAAGATGTTTCAGTGGATTAAACTTATATCATGATTGAATGTAAAGTAAATGATGCCATAGGTACATAGATGCTGGTATGCGAAGAGGAAATGCAACGATTGAGAGTTGAGACAAAAGCCTAAGTCATGTCATATGTGTGAGAGTCGTCATGGGCATATGTGAGTAACGTGGTGTAAATGCAAAAGAACGCCAAATCGTCAAAATAAAAAAGAAGCAAAAGCGGATGTGATGTGCCAAGATAAAACAATTAAACCTCCGAGTCGAAGGATAGACAATAAGAAAGAAGAGGGAGACAGAAGAAGAGAAGGCAACTAACGCGCAGCGGCAGAAGCATAGGAAGATAACTGGGCCGCTCTCAGCCGAGAAAGGTCTTCCGGCTGTAGTCTCGCCACTCGGTCACACTGATCTGGGTGTGCAGAGATTGCATGGTCCCTCAGCTGATCCCAATCTGAGGTGGTTTCGAAGCGGGCGCTTTCAGGGATCGGTCCACCGAGTGGAATGCTTCTCCTGTATCGGAACCTAGAGGAAAATAAGGAGGATCAGTATCGAGTTCTACCGACAAGATCAAAGAGTAAACTTACATGCAAGATCGACACCACACATTGCCTCGTGCGGGCGTGTAGAGGAGGTCCAAGTGCTGAATGTCAATGCTGGGTTCAGCAGCGCTCACGTCTTCCACTTCCATCCCCCTGGTCTTGTCGAGTGTCATTCCATCCTCGTCATCAGATCCCAAATCCATATCCAACTCGCCATCTACAGCTTCCTCTTTCACCGACGGCGTAGGGAAGTGTGTCTCCACATAGTGCGCCTGCCTCAACAGGATCGCGGGCTCCTTGCCTTTTATTTGGACCTGTCGTGCGCTACCCGACTGGGCTCTTTCAAAGATGATCGACTCGGGCCTCGCATTATACGAGACTTCGAATGACGTTGAATCGCCAGCTTTGCGAAGAGGATCGCAGATCGCGAACTGGAGACCTTCCTCTACCATCGGAGAGGGCGCGGTGGATGCAGAAAATGTGGTTGGGCGTGAGAGGGTCGGAGGAGTGGAGGATGGCCGGGGGGGTGGAAAGCAAATTGGCGAGGATGGTGACTCTGCGTTGGATGGCGACGACGATCGTCTGCTCGGCCCGGCAGAATACGGGGAGTGTCTCCGCGCATTTCGTGCAGCTTTACGGTGCTCAATAGAATATTCAGTGGGCGAAGACTCCGATTTGTCCACCGCCGATTCGAAACCAACGCTGGTGGCAGTGGTGGGAGGAGGAGGTGGGCTGATGGAAAGCGCCGGTGCACTGTGTCTGCGTTGCCGAAGGAGCTGAGAGCGTTCTTGCAAGAGGAACATGACCTGCCTCCGCGCCGCATCTCGTTCCTGTTTGAACGCCATGCAATGAACTCGAAGTTTGTGCTGCTCGTGCTGTTGGCGTATCATTGCACGCTTGGTTGCGGCTTGGACGCCGGCGAGACTCATCTCGAGATCGCGAAATTTGTGCACCGTGTCTTGAAACACGCTCTCCAGAGACGGTGGCTGGGTCTGCGAGGGAATAGCTACTGCCTGCTGAGGTTGAACGGGAGTCTGAGGATGAGGTTGTATCACTGGGGCTGGAGAAACCGCTGGGACGAGGTAAGAGTAGGGGACGTGTACGAATTGTAGTTGGGGGTACTGAGGATGAGCGTTCTCAGAAGAAGAGGATTGACCCGGTGTTGGGTCTACGCTAGCAGCAGTCGTCTCCGACTTCATAGTAGCCTTTCTGCGGCGACTCTGCAGAAACGAGGTCAGACAGGCGTATCGGGAGAAATGGGTTTTGCACCTACAGTGGTGGATGAAGCTCTTTGGGTCGTAGAAGACATCGGTGGTGTTGGGTTATTATAAGTCACAGAGAAATGTGGAGTCGCTGGAGCCAGTCGAGCGAGATAACAAAGCTGCTTTTGTGAGAGCGAGGGCGGTTTGGACCCACTGCGTGGTATGAAAAGACCAGCATTTAAGAGCCAGGAAATCACAATCAGCGCTATTGAGGTTCGAATGTCTGTCACCAGTTGCCAGGCTGAGCCCCGCAGGCTCGGCTGCATCACAAAAGAGACAATAGCGACGCAGTGATGCCTCCCGACCACAACAAAAAAGACAAAAAGCAAGAACCTCCTCTGGGAACGTCAGTCGCGGAATCATAATGAGAAAATCGGGGAAATGCCTTACTTGGGTGGGTAGCAGTCGAAGACATGGTGTTGCTGTAATTGTGGATTGACTTGCAGTACGTCAGGCAATAATTAGCCTGGCAACCCTTCCTTTGTCCACCATGATCAGAAATGGTCTGCCCACGACATGGCATCGGTAATGCTAAATAATAAAATGCTCTGGGGTCGCGACGATGTTGTAGCTCGGTCAGAGCGCTTCAGCTGCCGGTATGTCAGCGACCCGATGCCCTGACTCGGGGCTGACGACAGGGCAGAGCCCATGGAGACAAAGACATGCGCGAAATACGTTTTTCTAGCGAAGATATTCCTTTTGAAGTCGAGAACGTCAGTGTCACTCAAAGGGTGTGGCAAGGGCAACGACTTTGGCAACGGAGGAGGAGGACAAGACCTCAGCAAGCGAATTATGTAATTTGACAAGGAGCTAAAATTGAGAGATAAGATAAGATGGGCTCAACAACCTGTTGATTCTTGGTACATCTCTGATCTCTGGTCTTACTCCCATCTCACGACGCGGCATTGACCTCGTATCACTTGAATCAAGGCTCATTCAAAGCCCCAAGAATACCACGATGCAAAGAGTATTCAACTTTCCGCTTCCTATACTGTTTTGGCATAAATTGACAAGATTGGTTACAGTATTCCGACACAGACCCGGAGCAAATGTTGCTCTACCAAGATATAGTCGACAGAATCATTGGGTTCTCGTCGAATGACTTCGAGACCCTTTCAAGTCTCTGTCTTGTCTCCCGCGCGTGTGTACCGCCCGCGCGAAAGTATCTATATCGGGAGCTGGACTTGAGAACCTTCCAACCCGAAGTTGATGACCGTCTCAATATGGAGCCACCCCAGGAACAGTGGTCAAATAGAATGAAGAAAGAGGTTATTCTCAGGAATAGCCACCTCCACAAATACATCAAATCGTTGGCATTAACTATCATGTCCACATTATTCAGGTCTAACGAACACGTCTGCGATTCAATACTTCCATGGATTTCACTTGCGGTTCGGATTCGAGAGAATCTTGAAAATGTTCATCTCCAAATTGCCTCAAAGAACCTCGATGGAGTTCGTCCACCCCAACTAAGGCTGATTTTGACTTCTCCTTCCTTGCAGTCCGTCACACTTGACCTACTACTTAACGATCTCATACTATTCAATCATCCAAGGCCCTCATTCACCAGATGGGTCCTGCAATCTATCTCCAGCAACGTAACCAAGCTGGAATTAAACTCTCCGGGTGCACGGGACAAGAACTGGCACTTGCATCAGTCGGTTTTCGATAAACCGGAGATTGAAAGCCAGAGCCGGGCACGATATCTGGAGGACGTTTCGTTCACTCTCCACTCAGGCACAGGCGATAGAATCGCAACTTGGGCGACGCGGCTAGCGGAACCATCCTTCAATTTCAACCTCTCACGAGCAAAGAGACTTGCGATCAGCAGCCACTTCGACGATGAATCGGTGTGGAGTCTCCCAGACGAGGCCTCCGAGACCCTTGAAGAATTATCAATTACCAGCCTTTCAAGTGAGTCATCCCGTCGCCTCGCTATAGCCTTCCTTCGGACTTACTCACCGGAATATTTTTCTAGATCACAATGCATTTGTTCAACCTGGCCATTTTGCACAATACCGCGCTCTCCGCAGCTTGTCAGTCGGCATCATCTATGAGCCCACACTACCCACGCCGTCCCACAGCAATTGTCGCTCTCTAATCGACATCTTCACACAATCCCTACCCCCCACGCTACACGACGTTTCGATCCTCCTGGAGTTAGGCTGCGTCTGGGATTTAGACTGGGAGTACACCTTTCCCCAAATTTTTGACGACGATGAAGTCGATCTTGATTGTTGGAACGAGTTGGATCAGGCGCTGGCGGGACAGCCATTCCTCAAATCCGTCACTCTATGCCTTGCTTGGGAGAGTGAACCGACGGGGAACTCATCATTTGTTTATATAGTACCGTCGCGCGCGAAGGCCATAGAGATGCACCAAGTGTGGAGAGAAAACCTCCGGGTATTTTTTGCGCGGTGGAGGGAGTTGTTTGGACGAGTTGCAGAAAGGGGGATGCTGAATCTCCAACATAATTGGAGTCCGTATCTGAAGCCTGAAAGCCTGTCCGAGCTGTAATCAATCAAGGAAACCGCGTTCTGTCTTGATTATTTCTATCATAGTACGGCAGAAGCCTACCCCCAGACATGTACATTAGGAGCTTCTTTGACCGCTACCTTCGTCCAATTCAGTGCTCCGGGAAGGATTTCTGGGCAAACTTTTATACTCGGTTCCTGAGCTGGGCCATCCATCTTTGATCACCCTCCATGATAACAGCGTCACTTCACTGGGGGTCAACGTGCCGTCGTAGCTCGGGGAGTTGCATTTCAGTTGCGTAGGGCATTGGCGGGCGAGTTGCTGCCAAGCCGAGATGGTGAATACTGGAAAAAGCGGTCGCGTTTTCGAATCCCTGAAGAAAGTTCGACAGACATTGGAGTCGGCGGTCCAGGGAGGTTTTGGTGTTCGATTGCAAAGGTCCGGAGTTGAGGTGGCGATGATCATGAGGCACAAGGTCAAAACGCTCAACCGGAGAGCACAGCCGCAACCCATAGCCTTGCTTTCTACCTTCTTGCACTTTCCCTTTGAGCCGCTACTAGCCTGATAGTGGCGTTGACACTGGACAGTCACGGAATTTACGTCGACCTCACCTCAAGACGCGGCGTTAACCTCGCACCAGTCAAATTGAGGCTTATCTGAAGCTCCAGAAGAATACAAGAATGCAAACGGTACTCAACTGCCACTCTCCGATTCAGGTTTGTGGCCACAGAATCTCGCCGAAACACAAATGTCGCTCTACCAAGATATAGTCGACAGAATTATCGAGTTCTCGTCCAATGACTTCGAGGCCCTCTCAAATCTCTGTCGTGTCTCCCGCGCTTGTGTACCACTCGCGCGAAAGCATCTTTACCGAGACCTGGATTTGAGAACAAGTTCCACATCCTGTGGACTCTTCCGAGTTGGACTTAATGACAGCCTTGTCAACCTGGATCAACGCAAGAAACAGCGGTCAAATATAGTAACGAAGAGAGAAGTTATTCTCAACAGTAACCACCTTCACAAATACATCAAATCATTGGCATTGACTATCATATCCACACTATTCCAGCCTGAGGAGTGGGTCTCCGATTCGGTACTTCCATGGATTTCGCTCGCGGTTCAGATTCGAGACAATCTCGAACATGTTCATCTCCGATTCGTCTCGTTGAAACTCAGGGCAGTTTCACCCCCCCCGTTAGAGCAGATTCTGGCTTCTCCTTCCTTGAAGTCTGTCACTCTTGACCTATTCCTCGACGACTCGCCCCCCACACTCTTCAATACTCCGAGGCCTTCATTTCTGGGATGGGTTTTGCGGTCCATCTCCGGAAGCGTGACCAAGTTGGAAATGAACGCTCCTGGGGCATGGGACAAGAAATGGCAACTACATCAGTCAAATTTCGAAAAATCGAAAATCGAAAGCCAGAGCCAGCCACGATATCTGGAAGACATTTCGTTCACCTTCCTTCATCCACGGACAGGTGATAGAATCGTAGATTGGGCGACGCGGCTAGCTGAACCATCCTTCAACTTCAACTTCTCGCGAGTAAAGAGACTCACGATCAGCACCCATTTCGACGATGACTCGCTGTGGAGGCTCCCAGACGAAGCCTCAGAGACGCTCGAAGAATTAACAATCACCAGCCTTCGAAGTGGGTGATCTCCCGCCACAATATCTTCCTTCACACTAATCCACTGGAATATTTCTCCAGATGACAGTGCATTTATTCAACCCAATCATTTTGCACAATATCGCGCTCTCCGCAACCTGTCAGTCGGTATCATCTATGAGCCCATATACCCCAGCCACAACAATTGTCGCTCTCTGACAGCCCTCTTCACACAACCCCTCCCCACCACTCTACGTCATGTTTCAATTACCGTGCAACTCGAGCGCGCCTTGGATAAGGACTGGGAATACACCTTTCCCMAAAWTTTTGAAGACGCGGAAGTCGATCTTGGTTGTTGGAACGAGTTGGATCAGGTGCTGGCCGAACAGCCATTTCTCAAATCTGTCACTCTATGCCTTGCTTGGCAGAGTGAGCCGACGGCGGACAACTCGTCACTATTTTATATGGTCCCGTCGCGCGCGACAGCCATAGGGATGCTGCAAGTGTGGAAAGAGAACGTCCAGATATTTCTTGCGCGGTGGAGGGAGCTGTTTGCACGAGTTGCAGAAAGGGGAATGCTGGATCTCCGATATAACTGGAGTCCGTATCTGAAACCTGAAAGCCTGCCAATCGAACTGTGATCAATCAAGGCAATCGTGTTCCATCTTGAATGTATTGTATCCTATTAGAAGCCTAATCCCAGACTTGTACAATAGAAGTTCGTATGACTGCTAGCCTCGTGCTCCAGGAAGGATGCTGTAGGGAGATTGTTACGCTCGGCTTTTGTCATCCATCTTCCGTTTGACTACCTTCCATGATCACAACTTTCAGCTTCCACGAACCTAACGAAACGATGGATGGGTGTGATGGCATTGCGAGAAGAAACCTGAGTAAGTGAGGCATCATATAATCCCCCTCCCTCATATGGTCGTAATTGGGGAAAGGTTGCGTTCTTGGCGCGTGAGTTAGCGCCCATCGAAAGGAAGCGATCTCGGTAGCCGGGATCCACAGGGATCCACAATGAATAAAAGAACGAGAGCCGTGAGTTGCACAGGGTTATCTCCACGCAACAACCCTCTGTCAATCCTTCAATCACCCTTCAAAGAGTCACTGAATCTTAGAACCTTACTGACATGACAGAAGTCGTTGAGAAGAGCGCTATCGATTCATACCAGGCCAACTGAAACTGTATATTAAAAGAGTAGAGGCAAGGTGGCTATCCCACAGCAGACACCTACGCTTTGTCTTGTGTTGCTACGATGCCCAAGAATCTCACTGGCGCTTTAGTATTCGTACTAGCCCTCATGGGTACCCGACACGCTCAAGCCGCTTCGAGCTCCACCGTTGTGTTCAGCAGCGTGACTACCACTACTACTAGCAACAGTGTAACAACGACATCCACCGGTATGCCAAATCATTCTCAGCCACCACTGCTAGTTGTGGATTGAGCCCACTCTGACGGTACCGTTCCCAATGCTAGCGACCACGACTTGTGAAACGGGATTCCGCTACAAGAATCCTGCTCCCGATTCACCCAGCTACATATACTCCGCCTGCTGAATGCAACGGAGCTCAGGTGAGCCACGGCGTAACCGTAGCGTGCGAATACGGAATGAAACGACGATCTCTAGAAGAAACATGTCTGTTTGTGAATACTTTGCTTCTCACTCTTTGGGCTACGAATATCTTTAGCGTCTTTAAGGACTTTTAGTGTTGTGAATGGTTACCCCGGCTATCCTTAGATATATCAATCTACCATTTTGATTCTTGCGTATTTTGGATTCCTTCCATGATCCCAACATTCAGCTTTCGGGAAGTTGAATGACATCTGGAGAGGCTAACGGGGCTGTCTAAAAATTATTGAAGCACCTTCCGGGTGCGCGCTGAACCCGCGCGTTAGCAATCTCGACGCAGTCGAGATCCGCGGCGGCCTATCAATAGAATACTTTCAGATAATTGAAGGACGACAGCCGTTAACTTTGTGCACACTCCTCAAAGTCCAAGCAACACACTCTTTGTCGGCCGTTTAATCACCCTTCAAGCGTTGGAATCCTCGAACTTTGATGGCAAGATAGGAAAAATCTTTGAGAAGTGCTCTGTAAAGATGTGTACCACGCTAAGCGGAGCTCGACACTCAAGGAATCCACCCCGAGGCGATGCGGTAAAATAAGTCGACCACCTTCCATGATCCGCTTTTTGATCTGTGGTCATCCATCTTCCGTTTGACCGCCTTCCATGATCACAAGTTTCCACAAACCTAGCCGAACGGGTGTAATAGGACTTTTTGAAGAAGCCTGCGTCAGGCATCATATAGTCCCCCTCTCTCATATGGCGGTAACTGGGGGAAGATTGCGTTCTTGGTGCGTGGTTTTTAAGCGCCCATTGCAAGAGGCAATCCCGGCCGCCGGGATCCACAGGGATCCACAACGAACTCAAGAACGAGAACCGTGACTCACACACAGGGCACACAGGGTTTCCTCCGCACAACAAACCCTCTGTCAATCCTTCGATCACCCTTCAAAGAGTGACTGAATCCTAGAACCTTGACGGGATGATAGAAGCTGCTGAAAAGGGTTTCATCGATTCATACCATGCCGGCTGGAACTGCATATCAAAAGAGTAGAGTAAAAGCGACTATCCGACAGAGAACACCTCCGCTTCGTCTTCTGCTTGCTACGATGCCCAAGAATTACACTTACGCCCTAATATTCGTCCTAGCCCTTGGGTTTACCCGGCATGCTCAAGCCGCTCCCACCACTGGCTCCAGCACCGTGACTACCACTACTCGTCAAGCCACTCCCACCACTGGCTCTAGCACCGCGACTACCACTACTCGTCAAGCCACTCCTACTACTGGCTCCAGCGTGACTACCACTACTAGTCAAGCCGCTCCCACCACTTACTCCGACACCGTGATTACTACGTATACTACTACTACTAGTGATAGTGAAACCACATCCACCGGTATGCCAAATCATTCTCAGTCATTAATGCTAATTGTGGGTTATGCCCATTCTGACGACTCCATCCCATCGATCCCCGATGCTAGCGACCCCGACGTGTGTCGGCGGGGTCTTCCGCTACAAGAATCCGGCCCCCGACGCACCCAGCTACACACAGTCCGCCTGCGAAATGTAATGGAGCTCAGGTGAGCAATACCACAGCTCAGGGTGCGAATGCTGAATGAAAGGACGATCTTTAGGATAAATTTGTTGAAAATCAGGAAGGCTGCTTCCCCTCTCGATAGTGATGGAATACTTTTTAGGATACGAACATCTTTAGCGTCTTTATGGATTTACCATCATGTGTACATTGACTGGGTCGGCCCTTGCGAGCTTGCAATTGGGCTCGTCGGCACATAATCTGACCCTTCCGTCCGAGTCATCCCCGTCCGAAGATCCAAGTCGAATAGTTGATGCCCAATCGGTTCCTCTACCAACGCTGCTTTGCGTACCTGCAGGACTATCCGAGTGGCCAGGACGCTGTGTAACACGCGTTGAAATCTGTAAACGTTGCGTAAAGAAATAAATCCGCCGTTTCGTCAAAAACGAATAGGAAGTAAGAGACTGACATTGCAAAAAGGCCAGTATATTCTTGCTAGATATCCCATTCAAAAGGATTAGATAACAGGCCGAAAGGGAAGGGAGGTTTATTCTGACTTACAGGGCTGACAGAAATGACGATAATGTTAGCGAGCGAGGCGACTGAGGTCCATAGTTAGTGCAGGCTGTGACCACAAAGAGCAAGATGCTGTAGACTTACGGGAGGTGAGAGCAAAGTAGATTATCCCGTCGCGGTAGAGCGTTCGAACAAGGACAGTGCGCTGATGACGATGTCTCATGAATCCAGTGTACAGCGTTATAGACGTGAGGACTTCGGAGTCGGCGCGAGGAAGATAGTGGGTAAGGTTAGTGAGCGGCCGTCTCTTTGAGAGTGTCAGAGCTTACTTATTTCGTGCCCAAGGAGCACGATGTACGCATAGAAAAGGATGCGAGTGTTCCCAATGAGCGTCGAATGATTGCATCCATACAAGTACGAAGGAGAAAGGACTGCACAAAATGATTGGGAATACCAGAATAATCTGTAAATGTTGTAGACTGGAATGCAGGAAACTTACAGTCCCATGTAGGAGTGGCAATACCAATAATAACCAGGCTGGCGATGGAAAATACCTGCGAGTTCGTCAAGAAGGGATCAGTGTGGGGCATGTTCAATTACTCATAAAGCATACCGATATCTGGATCATCAGATATAGCCAGAATTTTCTTGTTCCACCCACGATCCCTTGTGTTCTGATGACCAGAATGAGCTCCGTTGCCCCGATCCCACAGGCAAACATCCCTTGGAAGGTTTCACGATGAGTTGAGTTCCTTGTAGATTGGGACATCTTACAGGTGGCAGCGGTACCAAGTGCTCGGCATTTTTGAGAGAAGATCTTCAAGTCAAAGACTGGCGGTTAGCTATTGGCCGCCACCGGCAAACTTAGTGAAGCACAGAGACACACCTCGGGAAATTCAACATTATTTGGGTAGAAATAAACTTCATCAAATTGAGTCAGGGTGATTTAAACCACAGAGACTGAAACAGGAAGCTCACGGGAGAACATCAATGGCACCTCAAGGAACGGCAGGTATCGTGCTTGAAGAAACACCATCTTGACCATAGTCCATTTCCTCGGCCAGATGAAGGACACCTGTCATAAGTTAGCCAGCACCGAGCGGTTGCACGCTTGAGAAAGGAGCTCGCCTCAAGATCGAGGGTGTGAAGGTAATCGCATAGCTGCAGAGGTTGCAATCAACAAAGACTTCACCGAAGGCGGAAATGGACTAACCAAAATCGTAACGCTCACAACTGGGGAAAACCATAGTTAGCACCGAGAATGTGGCCACTGGTGGAGCGTAGTCAACATACCGCTCATATACTGCACGGATAGGAACTTGAAATTGCAATATTTATGTCAGCCAGAACGGGAAACGGCAAAGAGCACTAGCAACTGCACCATTGAGGGCGATAGCGTAGTCATGTTAAGAATCTCAGCTGACATGATACATCCCCCGCGCCTTTGAAACTCGACGAATGGAATCGATACTCCCTCGAACTTTGACAGAAGAGGGAGAAAGTTCACCGGGTGGTGCAGATGACATCAGTAAAAAACCAGCTGAACGACCTCCTCCATCGTTCAACAAAGTGAGGCGATGCCATGAGATGTGTACAGACCGGGAAGATGGCTACATATCTGAGAAACAACGGAGATTTACTGGTGAGGTATGGACACAACCGTTCCGATATGGCGCGACAGTGGGTTGGTCGGCGCGATTTGCCCGCGGGTGCACCCCCGGCTTCTATCTACCGATCCTTATTGCTCAT